>JAHWFO010019247.1:5288-38263 GCA_023313115.1 Rhysida immarginata | reverse complement strand
GTTATGTAAGCGAAACCATACTGGGCTGAGAGATAGGCGTTCAACCCGGCTGGAAAACAGCCTCGTATTGTCGAACGCCCGTCGAACTCTCTTCCATAGAAGTCACTTAATACTATCGACCAGGTACCGGGGTTACAGCACAATAGGGAGAAAGAACTTACAGATGCCGTTGTTGAAGCGGTGAGCGTTCTGTACAACGATAACCTCCGGGTTGTTCCGCACGAGCTCGAGCACGTTGACGTATTCGCTCGTCGGTAAAAACGCCTCCTGCGGTGCTTCCCCGTCGAACACGCCTTGTCTGGGCGTAGCAAACGGACGACACGCCGAGTTGTTGCCTCCGCTCGGCTGAGGATCCTGGTGTTCCCATCCTTCACGGGCGACAGCGTATAGACCTCTCTCCTCCGGAGTAGAGCAGGTTTGCCCTTGATCCTTTCGTTCCGAAGGCCGGGTTACTCTCCTCTTTTTGGATGAAACTTCCCGCCAAGAAAGCTTCGATTCACCGTCATCCCGCTTCTCCTGGTCTCCATTGGTTCTTCCGTGGTGGATGGTATGACGACACTGTCTGCCCCGCTCCTCCCCCGCCTTCGAACGGGTGAATATGCGTGAGCGGTAATAGCAGTCAGTGTCGCCGGAAATCACCCTTGGTTTCGATTTCCGTGACAAATAGCAGCACGGGGTGGTCCTACACACAACTGATTGAGGCTTTTTGCGGCTTTACGGTAGAGCAAAAGGTATCCCAACTTCTTTGATCATGTAGTGCATATCACAGTCTATAAATATTCATGGTCATTGAGCTCCATTGTTAAAATGAAGCTAAAGTTTCTAGCTCCCGGTAGGGCAGGAACTCTATTGAATAGTGACACTGCATGTACAATCGGCCCGACTGTGCCTGCAGCACCACCCTATCGGCAGATAAAAACTTTACTTTCATTTTCAGTTTCAATGAAAAACTCTATCGCAGACAATATCAATACAACTGCTAGATCACTTACCTAATGAGCAGAAAGCGTTCCAGAAATTCAAGAAACCAGGAACGACAACTCGATTACTTTCTACCCACTGAGGCAGTTGTATTTAAGGCTGTAATTTTGGTAACGCAAAGGAGCTGCTTTCTGTATAGATAGTAACGATCCAGAGTTGTATAGATATCATTGGGAGGATGTGAGGGGAGAAGTGATAGTAACCAGGAACGACTAGTTGATTAATTTCTATCCACGGAGGCTATAATTTCGGGAACGCGAAGGAGCTGTTTTCTGTCATTGGGTTTTCTGCGATCAAGATGTTATATCGTAAGGCCCCCTCAAGGTCCGTGTCATAACTGCTCCAAATCTACGAGCACTCACTCAGCCTTACACTTGTAAGGGTCAGGCTACTAGGTTCCACCTTGCTTACCTGAATGCCAGACCAGGGGAGCATGTGGCTGCTCTAACTTATGAATTGTGGAATAGTTTATCAACCTCACCATCCCCTGTATTACCCTAAATCCTTTCCCTTACGTAATTGTTGCAATCTCCCGCGCAGGCAGTGCCAGAAAGAAAGTGTTTGAGGAAACATATATTAGCTTCTAACTAAGTTACTAGGCATAGAAATGTTTCGATTATGCTTGGCCACGGGATAGAATGCATACCTGCCTCGCCGGTGAGTCATCTAGCTGGCTGATCCGGGATGGTCCTCTCATCACGGTCCTGATGAGCTGAAGCGGTACCGTGGTTTCCCTCTCATGGCCTGTAGTGGCTGGTCAGTTCAGGAGGCGCTGTGTAGCCTAGCAGCGAACATCAGTTCGGGTGGACTCGACTGGAGTAAAGGATTCAGGAGGGAGTTGTTGTTCGCTCCAAAGCTCACGACGAAATCCCTGACTCGAAACTCGATAGCTAAAGCGAGATACATCGAACCCAAGACCGGAAATGATGTTTCACAACGTCAGAGCTCTGGAATGCTCCACTTCCGATGAGTTTCGCGTCTCAATGGCGCCCAAGAGCCTATTAGATTTGGAAAGGGCGACCAACCACTACAAAGTGGCCCATTAAACACTGCTTAAACTCGGGGAAAGCAGATCCGCAGTTCCTATGTCCAATTCCATAAACCAAAAGACCATAGCATATTCTTGATTCAAAGTGTGTATGATATAATAATTTTCTAACCCTTAGAGGACAGTAAAATTTAACAAAATACATCAAATATAAGATTTTGCATAATTATGACACCAAATTATTGATGTGAATATGCCATGATAGATTGACATAGATATCTAATCTAGATATTTTGCTTTTAACATCTTGGAATTTTGGACATTCACATAAGCAATTATCTTTCCAGTGCTCCATGTTCTCCATACACTCCATTTTATAAAAAAATTCTTTTGCATCAATAAATTATTATATTGTTTATGTGGAATTATAAATTTCATTAAATGCGTTTTATTCAGATTTAAAGTGATCTTTTTACTTACTTACTTACTTACTTTTCAAACCCGCTTATCCGTTAGGGTCGCGGGGGCAGCAGCCCTATGGAGGATCTCCAGCGATCGCGATCTTCCGCCATCAGGCGCATGTCCTCCCTGGTAATATCCAAGCGACTCGAACCCAGATTCTCCATGTAGTCTAGCCACCTGGTTCTAGGCCGACCCCTTGGTCTCTTACCCACCGGCTTGGAAAATAACAACTGCCTAGGAAGACTAGTTTGCGGCATCCGTATCACGTGGCCATACCAGTGCAACTGAGATCTCTCAATGCGGAGAAGTAGCGGCTCAACACCTAAAGATTCCCTTATTGTGCTGCTGTACACTCTATCTAGTAGGGTAACACCTGCCACACCTCTCAGGAATCTCATTTCGGCCGCTTGTACCCGCGATCGCACTCTTTCGGTCATTTCGCAATCTTTTTACTTTTTATCTATTTTAATTCTTGGAGTTAAATTTTTCTACGTATCTCTTAAAACTTTTTCTTCATTTTTATGCATAGTTAGCAAAACACAATCATCTGCATATATATAAAATTGTGCATTAGGGACATATTTGGGTAGACCATTTATAAAAATGTTAAACATTATTGGACTTAATATTGACCCTTGAGGAATACCATTTGTGATTTCACAAATTGAACTTTTAGAATCATTTATCGTAACTTTTTGTATCCTATTCATATATATTCCTTTCAACAAATTTAAATATTGTCCTCTTATACCATATTGTTCTAATTTTAAAAACAAAATACCACGATTAACCAAATCATAGGCTTTATAAAAAAAACTGTTGAATTAACACCCTGATGAAAGGATTTGTTTAGTTTATGTGTCAGTTCCATTAATAAATTTTGGGTTGACTTTTTCTTTTATATCCATATATTTCTTTACCAAAAATATTGTTCTTTTCCCGAAATTCCTCTAGTTTTTTTATAATCTAATGTTCAAAAATTTTTGTAATGATAAAAAGTATAGATATTGGTCTATAATTATTTAAACGCAGTATTTAAATCTTTTTACCTTTCTTATAGATTGGTCTAACCGTTGACATTTTCATCTGCTCCGGCCATTCTTTTGTCTTCAATATTATATTGTATAAATGAGTAAAAGGTTTTATAAAATTTTACCATTACTTCTAATGTCCCCTGCCCTAATTCATCAGCCTCATTGGTTGCGTGATCGCCTCTGATGCCCGAGGACGTGGGTTCGACCCTTGCTGAGGACGACGCGAAATTTTTCAGGAGGAAATCCTGAGATCACGCACTTCCTTCGGAAGTGAACTAAAGCCGTTGGTCCCATGTAGTTGTTTGTCGGCTGCACGTTAAAGAACCCTTGCGAGGCAAAATTTGCGGTCATAATAATGCCATCCTGAAATGACCATAGCAGATGGAAAGGACGTTAATACCAAAGAAACCAAACCAACCAACCCTAAGTACATCAATTCCTGAAAACTTATTTATATTTAGACTTCCAATATTTTTTTCAACTTCTTTTCTCTTCCACAGAATTCATAACAATAGAATTTTTATAACTATATAATTTTACTTCCATCATATTTCTCATCCTTAACTCCATCTATAAAGATCTTAACTTGTTCTTGTAAGTTACTATTATATTCTCCTGCATGTTGTTAAATGAATTTATCCTCATTTTCTTTAGTTTTATTATTTTTCCCACTAAATTAATAACTATGTCTCCATGTTTCTTTAATATTGTTTTCATTTTTTTAAAGTTTTTCATAAAATACTCTTTTTTAATTTTCGTATAATATAAAAATGTGAATAATTTTAAGCAAGAAACAGGGTTAGATCAACACCACCTCTACTCAAAGCCTGAGCGCGAAAATTTCATACATTGTTACATCATCATAAAAGGTCATCTTTAATCGCATTTCTACCAATAATAACCCCTAAATTATGACTTCGTATCATGATGTAACAATGTATGACGTTGCCGCGCTCAGGCAACGCCTCCTATAAAGAAAGCCTCAGCACCGAAACGTCATACATTGTTACATCATCATACTTCGTCCTTTGTTAATCGTATTTCTACACGGCCTTCTAGATACTACCAGGCCTAAACATGGAAAAGATAAAACATTATTACGTCAAACTGGTGGTGTTATTACAGAAGTTAGTTCAACATCACAATCTTAGTGCTTCAACAATACAGTACTGACGTCATGTTCAGGCCTGGTAGTTTCTAGGAGGCCGGGATTTCTACCAATAATAAGCCCTAAATTTGGTCGACTTATGATGATGTAACAATGTGTGACGTTTCAGTGCCGAGGCTTTCTTTATAGGAGGCGTTGGCTCAGGCTTTCTCTTTAGGTGGTGTTGGTTAGATGGTCCAAATATAATTTATTTATTTATTTATTTATTTATCTATTTATATAACGTTTAGTTATACAACAATGCCCCACGGAGTCATGTCTGGTCCATGACTGACGAGTTAGACACCGGGGTTATTACACTAATTAAATGAAACATCAATGGGGGTTAATAACCAACTTAAACCAATAACTTGGTTAGTACTTAAACTAATTAAACAAGCAAGATGGGGCACAAAACATTGTGTATAGCCCTAACAAATGATCCTTGGTAACAGGAATAAAAAACGGACTAAACATGTCATTTATGATTTCAAATCGAGATATACGAGTTAACAGTGTAAATATAACAAAAGAAAGTAGTAATATAATACATGTAGAACAGAAACTGAATACAATAAAAAAGAACAAATAAAACAAAAACTAAATTAAATAAAAGACAGGATGAAATAGGCAGAACAGAAAGGCACTGACAAGAGAGCAGAAGCAATTACCTACCATTAAATTAAGCTAAGTAATCAATTACTAGCCAACAAAATCAAGAGAAATCAGCCGATCGAAGCAAAGACCCTATCAAAATAAGCAATGTAAGTGTTATTGCAAAAACTTATCAACTAATTAAGATGTAAAGGTATATCAATTCGTGATAATATCTTTCAAGCAAGATGAGAAATAGAATTTGGTTGTAAAGGTAAAATAATAAACCTTTTATTGGCTTTCATAAAGATAGTAAAAGGTACCAGAGGTCAGATAGTCGATAGTATTGCTGCCCCAAACTTAACTCCTGCAATTGATAAGCATCTACTCCGGTAATTCAAACGAGACATAGGTTAGTGAATGTCTCCAGCCCGTCTAGTCGAGCATGCATGTCTTTCAATATATAAGCGGATTTCAAATGGTATAGGGGTTAAAAGCAATGAATTTAAAGACTTATAAGTATAAGTCCTGAGTTGTAACTTGTAGATCTGATGGACCGTTAAATGTCCAAGGATGCAAAATGATGGGAAACAGGGGACTGTCTAGGTATATTCAACAAAGTACGCAAAAATCATTTCTGCTGTCTCAAAGGTTATAGGTAGAGGTTGCTCCCCAAAATATAATGCCATAACAAAAGTACAAGTGAATCCAGGAATAATATAGTAACAAAATGATACTCTGGGGTGAATAATATAGCCTAGATAGCACCCCCTGATTCTTATTAAGATTAGACACTAATCCGTTGATGCACAGATCCCAAGATATATCATGGGACAAAGTTAACCCCAGATATCTAAATGAGTCAACAATCACGATGGCTTGATTTCCAAGGAAGACTGAAGAAGAACAAGGAATATTACGCTTGTTGCGTTGAAAAGAAAACATAACCTTAATTTTGTCAACATACATTGACTATCAATTGGTTCAATTTGCTCCAATCGTAAAGCTCCTGCAGAGACCCATTTAGAGCTGTCAGGAGATTATGAACATCACCGCACACAAAAAGCAAGGTCACATCATCAGTATACATGATGATTGTAGATGAGGTAAAAACTAGGGAAAGATCGTTGATGAAAAAATTATTGTATAACGGTGAAGAGATTGAACCTTTTGGGACTCCTAAATTTCTACTGATGGTAGCTGACGACGTCCCGGAATATGACATAAAATAATGCCAGTCATGTAGAAAATCTCTATCCAAGCCAACAGGGGGCCTAGTATATGGTAATTATTGGCTAATTTTCGCAAGAGAAGATCAAAAGGAACAGTGTCGAAGGCTCTTGAAGAATCGATGAATGTAGCTGCAACAAAATTAACGTTTACCATATCACAGGAAATGAATTCAGTTAATTCAGGGCAAGCGGTTTCCACGCTCTTTTTAGGCATGAATTCATGTTGGCTCGTATTAATAAACCCGTTAGAGTGGATAAACTGGGATAGTTGGACATAAAACAGCTTTTCAAAGACCTACGAGAACGTTGATAAGGCGGTAATAAGGCGGTAATTAGTGTATTGTAGAGGGTCGCCCTTTTTGAAAATCGGAATCACTCTTGCCAATTTAAGAAGGGTGGGACATATGCCTGAAGACATAGACCTATTGAATATAAAGGCAAGGGGGTCTGCAATTAAATTTCTAACAGCTTTAATGACATCTGATCTGAAACCTAGGGAATCAGAAATTGGTGAAGACTTCAATCGGGAAATTACGTCACTTACTTCCATTTCAGTAACTGGGGCTACAAAAAAACCACTAAGGATCCGATCTGATTCCGATCTACTTGAGGAGCAATTGGCAGTAATTATTGTTGAACATTACACTTAAATATAATCTAATTAACATTACATTTTCATGTTTTATTAACATTGTGTTACGTAATCATATTCTCCATCATTCTCATCTGGATTATCTTCAACATTTGCAGTTAGCCAGCTAATTTATTTTGATAAATGGCATATGCTCTTACACAATGTTATCCTGAACTCGCTTTAAATCATTTAATTTTTTACTTATTAATTGGAACTCTCAAATCACAAGCTTTAGCTGATGAATTAATATGAATGAATGTTTAATGAATCCATCAATAAATTCCTCGGCTATGACAGTAACTTTTTTCTCTGAATCATAATAAAAACTCGTATGTATCGATTGAGCAAATGTTCTTTTTTGTTCTTTTGAAACACTTTTTCCGTTGTTTAAGCAATGAATGTAAATTAGGTAGTATATGAAGAGGAAGGTATGAACCATCTTACGTGGTTTTTACCCAGAATATGTGTATAACTTTAAGGGAACGTTCGCAGCAAAAAAAAGCATGTTTGAGAAAAACCTGACTTATGCAGTTTTTGAAATAGACGATTCAGTTATAATGCAAAAACTGTGAACAACTGGTAGTTACCAAATAAATAAGAACAGAAAACACAATATCACAAAAGATATTTTTTAATCTGGGGCCATAGTGTTACATTTATTTGTTATTATTATTTATTATTTATTTATTTATTAACCGGTAATCCAATACGTCCATCCAGGGCCTGTATGGCCAGAGGGCGAGGAGTTGGGTCTCTGAATGGACCTGGATTCACGACTGCTGCATGATGGTCGCAGTAGCCGGGGGGAGGGGGGGCGCCCAATTAGTGACTAGCCATACCTGATGTAGCTTAACTGCACAGATGTTGTGTTCAGTAAAACACCACCCCCCCCCCCCCCCCCCCAGAGGAGGAGAGGACAGTAACTTAGAAATGTTCATTCGTGGCTAGGATTAAAAATCTCATTTGTGGATATATGGTTTAATTTAGTTGTGATGTCTATTACTCCAAATACGGCATTACTTCCTGTACTTATGGCTTGAGAAAGTGCGGAATAGAAGCAAGTGAATAATGTTGTTTTTTGATATATCAAAAGCATTGGATTCTGTGAATCACAGGCTCTTGCATCCAAAGCTAACGAAAAAGACAGGCACAAAACTGAAGAGTCACCTGAACTTTGTAGTCTAACAGTGTTATGAAATTTTCAATCCAAAGATTGTAAATAAATATTAAAATATGGTTTAAAACACCCTTTTTCTCCTAAAGTATTTTTTGTTTATTATGTTCAAATCTATAAAAATAAAATCTCTATAAAAATTTATCACTTTGTAAGTAATATTAAGCAAATTTTTCTATAAACTTTATTCATTAGGTTTATCATCATCAGGACTCAAATATCTTGAGAAAGTAATTTTTTTTAAATTTTACTTTGCAGATAATCAATATTCTCTTCTGTTTTTGTTTTTATTATCCCTGCCAATTTCTCTGATGGGTTTTGAATGTGTTTCATGTCAAGGAGAGTCGTATTGCCTCGACCAAGTTGAAAAGTGGACCAAGATCCCATGCACTATCGAAAAATGCTATGAAAGCATCACCATTACCAAAAACAATATCAATGCATCCTTTGGTTCAAGAGGGTGTGTAACTGAGGTGATGAGAGCAAAATGTTTTACCCGCCTGGAATACGAAACCTGTACATACATATGTCGAAAAAGTCTTTGTAATAGGCATATTTTGAAAACGTCTGTTCCTCATACTACACCAAGTTTTTAAGCAACGTTTACTTTCTTTATATTGGATACTTTTTAGTAGTAGGATTCTTACATTGAAAATTTTAAAATCATTTAGATCACTGTATAAATTTTAAAGTTTTTTCATATTGCATTGGAACTTTAAATTCTTACAGAGTTGCGAAATACTGCTGAAAAATATCATGATGGCTGATCTCTTAATATGTTCTGTTTTGAATGTTAATAATTACCAATGTATGATATCCTATCTTAACTATAAGAAAAATTTATGTAACTAAATGATACATGTGTAATTAATAAACAAAATGATTCATTGCCTTATCTTTAATTTTTCAAGCACAATCATTCAAATATTCTGAGCTCAGAATTGAACATTTTTAAGTAACCATGTGGTTTCAAAAATTCTCGAACGCAGGAGATGACTTTCCCTGCATAACGTACTGTTGTGCAGGTATGCTGAAGGGCTGGTAGACAGGAGCCACTGCGTCTCAACCTCTTTTTTTCAATTAATGGATGCTCCCAGTCGTTACGAATCCCGCTATTTATTTTACATAAATGCAAAATACGCGAATATGAGAGTGAAATAAAAGGTTAAAGTAAAAAATAGAAGTTTTATTTATAAAACCTATGGTATACGGTATTAGGTTGGTTGGTTTATTCGAAGTTTTGGCCTCGACTACTAAGGTCATTTGCGCCTCTTGCACAAGTTATACCTGTACACACCCCGACACAAATACAAACATCCTTGCCCATGGAGGGATTCGAAACCACGACCAGGGGCCAGTTTTTGGACATGAGATCGCGGTTTAGTAAGCATCGCTCTTACGTCAAAATTACGTAATATCAAAGCCTTCCAATGGTAATTGCTCTGATCTTACGCAATTTTGACGTATGAGCGATGCTTACTAAACCGCAATCTCAAGTCCAAAAACTCGACCCAGGTGGACTCAAAAATTAAAAAGCCTATGACCTAGCCCTCTCGACCACCTGACCGGCATATACGGTATTAAGCTTATACCGGTAAGGTAACAGTTTAAAAAGCGTTTACTGCGTGAAAACAAACAAATGAAATAGAGTATGCAAGAACGAGCAGAGATGGTTCTCCTTTGCGCGAGAGGGGATTTGACGTTGCACAACGCCACCGACGAATTCCATACCCAACATCCTGGCTGCTCGAAGCCTTCAACAAGTACTCTATCGACTCTGATGAAACGATTTCGAGAGACAGGAAGTGTTGCGGACAGATAACGGTAACGTCGACCACGTACAGGACAGGTCCGCAATAAACAGTAGCCGTTGTTGCAATAATTGGGGCTTGTGGCGTACAATCGATGCGCGCCATTGCACACGGTCTTCGAATCACCAACTCGTCCGTGTGGCACCTTGCATGGTTTGAAGTTCCACCCGTTCAAGATGCAATTTCATCAAGAAGTGACGAAGATCGACGAGGATCAATTTTGAGAGATAATGATGAAGAGATGCCATGCAGATGCTGCGCATTCCTGTCGTATTTGCTTCACCGACAAATGCACCTCCACTTAGCATGGGGAGGTAAATGACAACTTCCGTTACTAGTCGGACTGCAATCAAAGTAAACATCTGGGCAGGCATTATGAGCACTAATCTCATAGGCCCCTTTTTAATTGAATGGATGGCCCCAAATAGCATCAACTGTTAGAAGACGAGATTGGTCCAACTATTGCTAAGACAGAAAGTGATAACGACATCTGGTTCCAACAGGATGGGGCTCCTCTCTATTACGCCGTCTCTGTAAGTCAGTACCTGGACGAAGTATTTCCTGACCGCTGGATTGGCAGAAGGGGAGCATTGAGTGGCTGTCTCGATCCCCGGATCTTTCCCTATTTGACTTTTTCCTATGGGGCTATGTTAAGCACAGGGTCTTCGAGACATGCTCAGCAAGCATGTCTTAACGAACTGAAGGAAAGAATTAGGCAAGTGATGGCAAATATTCCTCAGTCAACCCTAATCAATGCCTGCTGTATGTTTGAACACCGACTAGTGTATTGCCAAGAGTTGAATGGTGAATACTTTGAGTAAATGGTGTAACCTATATGTACCGTTTCTTTTGGGAAAGTAAAAAATAAAATAGGCACATTTGAGAGACTTTGCCACTTGTAAAACTGATTTTATATAATTTGTTTCAGCACATCGTTTATTTTAGTGTTTGGCCAAACCTTACTCCTGTTGTCATAGATTAGGCTTTTCCTACATACAGAAGGGGCAGTTCGGGAACTTTTGAAACACACGGTATAGATAGTGTGATGAAAGAAAAGGAACCTCAAACCTTGTATTACACTGAAATATGGTCACAGGATTACCGAAATACGTATATGTTGAGAATTCTTCAATGAGTGTGGATAACGACATAACCAATAAGACGACAACCTCTTGTCCACAATTGGATTTTATGCCGCATACATGTATTTCGATCTCTTTGAATTAATTATTCAATGCCAAGTAAGTATTTGACAATGAACAGCGCAGGGAAAATGAAACCGGCGGTTCAAAAGTAGCGCTTTCACTGCCATACTCATCCAGGAAGTAACCAGGGGAAGTACAATAAACTAAGCAAGAAGCCAGATGAAACCTAGTTAAGTCATCCAGAGGATAAGATGAGGTCCTTTCCTATAAGGACGATAGAGTTGATTGTTGATTGACGAGGGGCACGAGGAGCTATGAGATCCAGTATTCGGGAAAGATGGCCTTTTGGATGTCGAAGCCTGCGATGCCTGAGGAAACTTCTAAACGTGAGTGGATGCTCCAGAATATCTGCAACCAGAGAACTGGGATGGTCTTAATCTTCGGAAGCAACTTCTTCAGCGACTCCTGGACATAGGTACCAATTGGAGGTATATGGAAATCTTCAGCGATAGAAATATTTGTGGCGACTCTCCTGTCAAGTTGGGCGATAGTTCTCGGAGTAACGTTTTGGAAAGTTTGGAGATCCTTCCATCTGGATTTGCATATTGTAGCCCAGGCAGACATACCATAAAGAAGAATGACTCGTATAACTATCTTATAAAGCAAAAGTTTGCTATCCATTCCAAGGGTGCTGTTTCGCCTCGGAAGAGCAACTAGACTGAACTTTGCCTTCTTAGCTTTATTTATCCCATAGGAGACGTGGTCACCCCAATTTAGCCTGACATCTACTATCACACCGAGGTATTTATAATATTTTACCCACTCAAACTCTTTACCAGAAAGGAAGAGAGGACTCGGGGTTTTTGAAGTTTTTTCGTAATGAACATCGCCTTGCACGTATCAACGTTTAGGTCGAGTCTCCAATTTGCAAACCATTTCTCACACGATGTAAGATCTTTTGTAAACGTGATATTACGTGAGCAGGATTGCGGACAGTAGTCATGATGGCCGCACCGTCAGCGAACAGATATAGCTTGCAATTAGTAAAAGTTGTGAAGTCATGGATGAAAAAGTTGAATAGTGCATGCCCAGGACAGAACCCTGGGTACCACCAGCATTGACGTCACAAGGATTAGACATGGAGCAGCCAATCTTGACACGAAATGTCCTGTTTGACAGAAAGGGACTAATCAAGGTAATCAGTTCGTCCGAAAAACCACAAGTAATCATCTTGTATATGAGGCCGTTATGCCAAACCTGATCAAAAGCTTTACGGACATCCAAAAAGACAAGACCACTATACTTTAGCACAGTTAAGAGGAGTGTTTAGATATGCAACAAGCCTCCAGATCTGAAGTTGGCAGGAGTGACCTGGGCGAAAGCCAAACTGCTCATCACGAACGAGAATGTTTGCTACACAGAATTCGTTAAACCTCTTCAGAATGATGCGTTCAAAAACATTTGATGGCGCAGATAGCAAGCTTACGGGTGTGTAGCTGACAGCAAAAGCAGGGTTTAAACCAGGCTTTGATATGGTAACTATAACGGACTCTTTCCACTGGTCGGGGAAGTAACCAAGTTTCCAGCAGTCATTCATGGCTTTGGTAATGATCTAGGCAATATTAGAAGGCATGTTCTTGAGAGCACTGTTAGTGATGGAATCAATACCTGCTGTTCCTTGGTTTTAAGTCGCTTGATGACGTCGGAGATTTCTTGGGCCCTAATGACTTCTTCAGGAATGGGAACACGATGAATGGACTGGTAAGCGGTACACCGATCGTTAACTAGCTGAATGTTTTGAAGGCTGTCCAAATTTGGCTCACTAGGCGTGGTAAATTGGCTTTTCTGGGAATCAGCGATCAATTGAGCCTTATCCCCATCACTGATGACAACATTCCCATTGCCTGCAAACAGTGGCGCAATTGGATTGGTCTGTTAACCTTTAAGGCCTTCACAGTTCCCCAGAGCGAGTTGTCCTGGACAGACAAGGACTTCAGTTTTTCGCTCCACCTTTCATTTCGTAGTGCTTTAGCCTCCTCCTGAACCTTGCGAGAAAGCCGGTTATTACTTGGTCTTGAAGAAGGGAAGTCTCTCACGCTGCCATTATTTTCTGTAAGAATTCCTTCCGAGAATAAGATGCCTGATATAAGGAGGCAGGTCGAGATGTTCAGGACGCTTACGAACGATAGTAGAGGTACTGGAAGTAGTAGCATCGTTCACAACACAGATGACAGAATTAATATTACTACTGATATCCTCCTTATCAATAACCTCCTTGTAAGAATTGCTATTTTCTCTAAGAATATCCCTAAAGAGCTTCCAGTCCTATTTAGAGCGGAGCACAATCTTCTTATCAATGTTTAAACATAAGCATCACTGGACGGTGGTCAGAAGATAATTCGTCGAGGAAACCTTTAGGAACCGCAATATTATAAGGCTTGAGGAAACCTTTAATAACTGCAATATCCAGTACGTCGCTAACAGGTGAGTGGTCGCCTTAGTACGTGTCATCAAGGGGACCAGCAACGAAGGTATCAATCTCGTTTAAGGTATATCCATATAAAATATTGCCGTTTTGAATGGGACATTTGGAGTTCCACGCATGGTGTTTGGCATTCCCGTTGCCTGCAATAACAACTGGAATGGGCCCAGATAGCAGCTCGTCAAGTTCGCACGGATCAAGCTTGTGCTTAGGTGAATTATATGAAGAGATGAACTTGATTTCACCTGCGTCCACATCGTTTATAATCACGGATACTGCTTCCATTACCACAAAGTCTGGAGTGACAGACTCACGATGATCAGTGCCATCCTTAACAATGATCGCTGCTCCACCAAAAGCGTGGCTGGCATTATTACCCAGTGGCTGATACTTGCGATAAACATGATATCCAGGCAAGGTGAAGACTTGAATAGACTTCAGGTGCGTCTCGCACACGAAGAGACATCGACATTCCAATTTGTAAGGAAATTGTAAAACTCGATGCGCTTGCGAGCGATTGCAACGGAGTTTCCCTTGATTAACGATCTTGTATGGGCGTCTGTCCATGGTCGTTTGTTAGATTCGTGAGAGGCAATCTGTGGCACTGCTTTTCCACTTTCCTTATAGTGATTTAACAAATTTCCTAAAAACCTGTACATATCACCCAATTGATTGTGGTCGACCATACGTGTGTCCCTAGTATCAGCAGAACTGGATGCGACCGAAGTATATGATTTTCCCTCTACCGTTTTGGTGCTTTTGATCCTTTTGACTTGTGGATATATAGGACACTTAGTGTAACTAGAAGTGTGCTGACCATCACATCGAATACATTTAGTGGGGTCTTTACCCTTAACATAGCTACATTCCCTCGACTGGTTGCCAGCACACTTGTTACATCGAGGCAAATCGATACAACCTTGGGAGACGTGAACGAATCGTAAACAGTTGTAACACTGCAAGGGTCTTTTGTTACCTCTAAAATTTTCAGCACTAAGATCTAGAGGGCAAATACTTTCAACCTTGAAAAGGACTTGTTCTGTTCCTATTTTGTAGTAGAACCAAGACCAAAGGCATATCAACTTCACCATTTGTTTTTGTAAGACTGATTGCTTTTTTTGGAAAGTAATTTGCCTTTCTGAGATCTACGCAAAAGTCTTCAATGTAATAAGTAATATCAATATTTCGGACAACATATTTAAGCGGTTTTTCGGACTTGAGCTGATGATCTGTATCTTTAGCACATCATTATTCTTAACTCCAGACACTAGAATTTTGAGATACCTCATCATGAAATTTGACTTCCGACCTGTGTGAGCAGTAATTTTGTCTAGAGACACGTGGTTCTTGATCTCGTCCATGATTTCTTTGATTGGCTTCCCATGGTGACGAACGATGATTGGTGGGATATATTTTGCTCCCTTTTCACGTGTGACATTAATATGGGAAGAATTGTGCTTGGCCTTGTTAGTACGAAGGGCTACAGAGGCACTAACGCTGACATCAACAGTGGACTGAATAGTGTCGATCTTAACACCTCCTTTGTTCCTCTTATTCTGTGCAGTCCATCAGTCACCTCCATCACTGTCAGCAGAGTCATTATCAAGCCTCCTCTATGTGCTGGTTCTTGATGAGGAGCTACCATCGTTGACCGAATCCAGGCCAGCAGGACCTTCTTTACTACTGAGTGGAGGAACAGCCCATGGGCGAAATGGAAGTAATGGGTGAGCCCATAAATTCTTTGATAGCATTGCTAAGTTTGGCAATGCCGTTGGTAGTTTCCAAATTTGCACGCTTTACATCCTTTATAAAACTATCAGTATTTGTATTTACAGTACCAATATCCTTGGCCAGCGTTTCCAACCTTGTTTCTAAGTCCAGATATTTTTTGTTCAATTCGGAACGTAATGCCTCAAGCTGTTCATTTATTTATGATGTCAAAGTAAGTATTTGGTGAAGTTAACATTTTAAGTATGAAGGAGGTGACCATTCAACCAATAGAAAACACTGTGATGCACTGAATAATGGAAAAGAATGGGACACTCCTTTTTACAAAAAACGCGGACTTAAGAGAAATATTCCCAAGGAACAACGTCGGGGAAAAAAACTACAAATACATATTAGACAAAAGACTCAATAATTATTAACAAATAACCATACTAACACAAGTAAAATAATTAATAACAATATTGATCATTAAATAAGAAAGAAAAGGAAAAAGAAAATTATCGTGACGTTTTAATCAGTTGTATTAACGTAGAGTGTCCGATCGGGCCTGCATCTCCATTCAACAGTGTGTTCGGTTCCTTCTTTGCAATTTCCAGTGCATTCCTTAACAGTCCAGTGCATTCCAGTGCGGTGGAGTCTTGTCCTTCGGGTTTCCCATGAGGTTCCTCAAAACATTAGAGATTTGTACGCTAAAATCAAATTAGCCTCCTTCAAAATAGTGCGCAACCCGGCACACAGTGCACTACGAGTATTATACGATATAGGAATCCTTTGTGTTGGAGTTCTTTTGTCGTTGAGGGTAGTGTAATCCCTGACCAGTTTGTTGAATCTTTTCCTTCGTACCAATTCGCGGAGTAACCCAAGATCATAGCCATTGCACCTCGCTATGTTCTGTATGCGCTTTAATTTGACTTTAGCGTACAAAAACCAAAGGACAAGACTCCACCGCTGTCCCAGTCTGGGATATACGAGATCGCTTGTGGTAAATGTCCAAAAGTTTACATGTCCCAGTCTAGAAATGTTGTCTAATATGTAATGTTATACGATTTTGTATTTGTAGGTATTTTTCCCCAACGTTGTTCCTTGGGAGTATTTCTCTTAGGTCCGCGTTTTTTTTAGAAAGGGGTGTCCCATTCTTTACCATTAGTTACTGCATCACAGTGTTCCCTATTGGTTGAAAGGTTACCTCCTTCCTTCTTAAAATGTTGTTAACTTCACCAAATACTTACTTGGCATTAAATAATGAACTCAAAGAGTTCTAAATACGTATATGCGGAATAAAACCCAGTTGTGGACAAGAGGTTGTAGTCTTATTGATTATACATGTGTGTTATTAAAAACACTTTTTTTCGTGGACAAGAGGTTCCATTTCTTTCATCTTGTTTATTACCCACAGTTCTTGGTTGGTTTTCTAAATATAAAGTATTTTTAGAGATTCCAAAATATTTATTTTAAAATAAAAAAACGCCACAATAAATGGCTTGCGGTATTTAACTTTTAACTTAATCCGCTTTTCTCCATAGTGAAGTATTGAAAAGTGTTTGGTGTCTGACATAAATTAGCTCCTAGCTTAAAAACTACTTTGATATTTTTCTTGCTTAATGAAGCTGTTTTTCTGTGGTTGTGCAGATATCTTCTGAGGAAATAGAAGAATAGCAGAAAGACCAAACATCGTTAAATTTCTTGAATCTTATAGGTCATCACTTAGGTGATAAATCATAATAATAGGTCAGTGATAATATAACGGAGAATGATGAAATGGTCAAACAATTTCAATCGGATTTAGATGACTGAGATATGTTTGAAGAAAATAAGTTTTTACTTCTGAATTTAAGATAATGGTAAGTTACAATCATTTAAAATATTCCCAAATTTTGAGAATTGTTAACGTA
This sequence comes from Rhysida immarginata, assembly GCA_023313115.1. Classification (NCBI taxonomy): domain Eukaryota; kingdom Metazoa; phylum Arthropoda; class Chilopoda; order Scolopendromorpha; family Scolopendridae; genus Rhysida; species Rhysida immarginata. The sequence continues at coordinate 20,959 of JAHWFO010019247.1, read as the reverse complement.
ATTTTAAACATTATTATTTAATAGTATGCAAGTCTATAAGATGATTTTAAGATTAACACAAAGGTCAGGCAATGTAAAAGGTAAAACACTAATTAGAAAAGCCTCTCTGAAATATAAAATATTCACGAAATCATTTGAAAAATTAAAAAAAGAAATTATATTTATATTTATATGTCTATTCAAAACGATAACGTGTTTTGAACGGAAAAATTATAAGACACACCTCCCTGTAACGATATACAGTATATACACTGAGTTAGCAAAACTCATGGGATAGTTACTTAATATCTGGTCCGGCCACCTCTGGCCCTGTGGAGTGCAGCAATACGGCGTGGTAGTGAGTCTGCAAGTCCCTGGTACACTTCTGGAGGCAGTTGACACCAGATAGTCTGCAGAGCCGAAGATAGTTGCTACCCGTTCGTGGGCGGATGATCCCGTGCCCGGAGCCTGACTTCAACAGCATCCCAGATATGCTCGATGGGATTCATGTCAGGACTCCGGGCTGGCCAGCTTAGTCGTTGGACCGCTCCTGTATGCTCCTCGAACCATTCGCGGACGACATTGGAGCGATGTGGTGGAGCATTCGCGGACGACATTGGAGCGATGTGTCAAAAACGGGTGCAGATGGTCTCCGATGAGTTGACGATACCGTGGACCATTCAACGTTTGGTCCAGGATAATCAGAGGGCCCATTCCAAACCAGGAAAATGCACCCCAGACCATCACTGACGCCCCACCACCCTGCACCACCACCTGTTGGCATGCGGGATCCATCGTTTTGTGAGGTCTGCGCCACACACGGTGCCTCCCATCAGCGTGGTACACTTGATATCGTGACTCATCTGACCATATGACGTTACGCCACTGTTGCAGAGTCCAGCCAAGATGGTTGGTGGCAAATACACGCCGGAGTGTCCGATGATGCTGGGTAAGCATTGGCACCCGTATAGGGCGACGGCTGCCAAACCCGAGGGCATGCAGATTCCGACGGATTGTACACCGAGAGACGTTTCTAGTGCGGCCAGTATTGAACTGGTCTGTAATTTGCTGCACTGTTGCGCTCCTGTCTCTCTGAATCATTCGTCCCAGGTGTTGCCGGTCACGATCATTCAGGGCAGCTGGACGCCCGATAAGGTGCCTGTTGTGGACTGTGATGCCTTCATCCAGCCATTCCCGATATACCCTGGAGACAGTTGAGCGGGGAAAGCCAAATTCCTGCACCACTGCCGAAATGGATCATCCCATGCGTCGGGCACCTACTATCATACCCCGTTCAAAAGACGTCAACTCGCGACGACGTGCCATATCTGATTAATCACTTATCCAAGCTCTTCCCACAACGTCTAATGGTCCATTCCCAGAATCCGTTATCCCTGTGAATTCGTGAGCCATGCCCATCAATCAATGTGCTTGCTATCCCATGAGTTTTGCTAACTCAGTGTACTAAAGAACGATCGTGTGTCTCCTGACTAGTTTTCATTAGTTCCATCATGAATGTACGTTTTTCGTCGTCTCGCTTCAGCACATCCTCCATAAATGACATTCGCCTGTTTTCCAGGTCATACTGACGTTTTCTATCTTCCTTATACAGTTCAATTCTTGCCATGGCTGTAGTGTGCTCCAGTTGGACTTTCAGTGAAAATGCATTGTCTGCTGCATCTGACTGCCGTCTTCGTTTCGGGGCTTGAGTAATTGTACTATGCGGACTGCTTTAACCAATTTGTTGATTATGTTCAGTATCGATCTCAACGCAAAGGGTTTCAGCAGCAATGTTATCTCGCTCTTCAATAGCAAGCGTTCTTTCTTGAGGAGTGACTAATGCTCTGCGATCTTCTTCTCTCTCGGCATTGGTTCGTGAAATTATTATAGATGCATTTTGCATTTCAAGGACATCCTTTATTAGTTGAGCACGGGTGTCCCATTCTTCTTCTGTACCAGTTCTGTACCAATTTTGTTATTGTCAATGTAAATTAAAAGTGGTCCAAAAAAAAAACATACTTACAAATTTATGCTCTCCAAATTTTGAGCTTCAAATAAAGCAAGCAGTCGTCCCACTCTATCTTTTATTCGTCTGACCGTGCTTGGGCAACCTTGGGCTGACAGCAAAGATACTATAGTCTCCCAAGCACTTGGACATTCAAATGGGTTCAAACTCAACATTGTTGTCAGCAGGGTGACATCAGTTTCACTGTAAAGTACGACCGCTTATCCTTCCATTGACTGCTCTGATTGACATCATTTGCTTTCGATTTACCTTTACTAGCCCGTGGACGGCCACGAGGGCGTTTAGTCTATGAACGAAAAACAAAAGGCATATAAAGTCTGCTACCAACTAAATAAAAAATGAAATGCATGCATCACACAACTCACCCGTTGTTGTGAAATGCTGGCAGCAAGATTCTGCGTATATTCTAGTTAAGATTGAACGCATTGTGACAGAACATTGTCATTTTAAAATATCAATAAATTAGGTAAATTATCACCTATCAATAAATTATCACCAGTAAAAAAAAAATAAATTCCTGATCTTCAAAAAAACTCATTTGCGATAATTTTTGAAAAAAGTCTTAGAATGTTGAGATTTACTTATAGAACATGAAGTTTTAAGTGGATTTCAGACTATGCAATAGTAAAAAAAATCTCTTCTAAATAACCATATTAAAGCAGCCACCAAAATGATTTACATACCTCAGACGCGTCGAACGACAACTCATTTAAACTCTGCTTAAAACCTTCCATTTTTCAGGTAAATGCCTAGCACAACAGGAATAATTATATACGAACAACGCGCTTAACGACGTATTTAGTCAGAAACCACATGGTATTTCGGGTCGCACACACTAGGGGGGTTATGTTTACCAGTTCTGCGCGTGTGTAGAAGATTCGTAATTTTTTTTTGGTCACGCACGAATCCATTTACGACAGTTTAATAAACATTCGTAATGAATCTTATTTACGAATCTGAAAAATACGAAAGTTAAAAAATGATTCGTATTTAAAAATAGATTCGTGTACGAATCTATTTTTTTACGAGTGTGCGCAAACTCTCTATTAAATGAAAGAAATGAATATTTTATCTTTGTGAAGTTAATAATCGTATATTGTAGAGGAAATTACATTGTATAAGTAAATCAAATTTTGTAAATTTTCTGATATAAATATGATTCTTGTAAATTTTGTAAAAATTATCTTCATTCAAGTTTAAATAAATTGAAATTAAAAAAATAGAAAAAAAAAACCAAAAAAAAACAACCAATGCTTGTGTAACTTTACCATTTGGGTCATGTTTGATAAAATCTTGTGATCATTATTTCAACTCCTTCCACTAGTCCGATCTTGCTGAAATTTTGTGCACATACGTAAAGTCGGCGACAATGCATAAACCTAAAAACCATTTCAAAAAATTCAAAGGGGGAAGGGGAGGAATTAATATGAAATATAATTGGTTTATGTTTGTATGTTTGCTCAAGAGATAGCGCTACCGCTGTTTTATAAAAAAAGTTTTTTCATGTAGTGATTTCAACTTCGAGCCATCGTATCTCAACGAGGTCGCGATCTCTGTGGTCTTCATGAGCCTTATTCCAAATAATTTCCCGTTCACTGACGGCAGAAATCAAATTTTCTCTTAATGTGGTCTCCTTTTGCTTTTTTAAAGCGTTTGCCTGTTTTATTAATTGCCTTTCCTATTTCTTTGAAAGACGGGAGAATCGTTCATGGCGTCCATGTTATTTTTAGCTGATGCCTTTGCCTTGCTGCAACAGGCAGCCAATCAGAAGAGCGGAGTGCACTTTCTCGCTCTTGCGTGCTAGAGCTAGACTTTTCTGTTTCAAACAGAAAACTTTGGCAACACCTTTTCTTGCGCCAGAAACGACTCTGGCGTATATGTGAATGGCCTTGCGAAAACCGTGAATTTCCTGGCGTGAATTTTCTGGCGTGGCTGAACTTTTCTGGCGTGAATAGGTCTTTCTAGTGTATATGTGAATACGGCTTAAGTGTATTGCTTTTTTTTTCTTGAATATTATTTTTATCGTGTTTTTCTTTCCGATATCTGATCAACAATTTAAACGCTTGAGTATCCGTGGAATTGAATTTCGCCCTGAAAGTTGGCTTTTTCACGCACATAATTTTTATGAACATCTTTCATTTCGCATGTCTCTCGATATATTAAGACAACAGCATTGTTACTATAGCACAGCATAGTATGGTGCTCACTCTATACAGTAAATGCAGGGGTCAATACACGGACGTATTAAATACACGTGTACCCGTATATGAGAATGCATGAAATTTATGAGAGTGTAACCAATGTCGCTGATTGCACTGCCTTACACGATGGGTGCCAATGTAACCTTTTGACCCCACTAATCACAATAACAATCATCAACAAAGGTTGGGTTCTTTAAAAAAAAAAAGGGCAGGTTGTGTTTTATCTATTCAAATAAGTTAGGCGAATTTGAGAATCAATTAAATATATTTTTATTTAAAGATAAATAAATACCAAAGAGATACAAATAAAATTCAGCAAAAGGACAGATCTTAACACAAAAAGAAGGAAGTTAATTCTAAAATCCCCAATTACTTAAATCTAAGATAACATGCAATATTCAGTAAATGAGAAAATATACATCAACACTAGCTCTGACTCTTTCAACTACTGAGAATGACTAATCTGTAAAGGTTCACTTTAAACCACTTCACTTAAACTTCTTATTTATCACCATAAAGTCATTACTATTCGCAAATCTTAAAAATCAAGTACATCACATTACTCACAGTTACAGTATCAGGTTATTCATAAAATCTCAATCACTTGTATTCCACCTTGTTGGGCACTTATTACACTTAATTAAAAGGCCATTAAATTCCATTAAATACACATCCTCGAAGCACAAAAACACATCTTAGAATGATCTGGATCAATTAGTAAGTGAGTCCACTGGATGGCTCAGACTGTCCTCACCAAGATCGACAGAAGATTCAAAATCCGCCGTTGTCTTCTTTTCACAGTGATAGCCACTTGACCACGATGATCCCTCGCATAGCTAATTCCTTTGACTCACAAAGCCCTGAAGAATGTTGAGATTCAAATCTCCAATAATGACTCTACTGTATGCAGATGGTGTTTCCCCGTGTAGTGAGTTGAATGAGGTGCTCAAAGTGCCGTGCTCTACCTGGCCTAGGTTGGCCAGGTCAACAGCGACACCTGACCCTCCCCCCCATAAATAAACTATCTACTCCCAATTCGAGTATCTTATGATGAGCTTGCACACACCTTAATTTGGAAGGAGAAACTAACAGACCTGTTTGACTGGCCATGATAGCTTCACAGCAGCCGTGAATGTCTCAACTAGCCCTCCCTCCAAATTCCACATCCAAGAGAGGAGCGTGCTAAGCCCCTCTCCTGCAATCACCTTGGCAGAACTAATACTATTTTTTGCTCCTATCCGCTTATATTCTGAGAGCATTTCCGGTCTCCTTTCCCTCTCTCATTTTATTAGAATCCGATAAGAACAAACGAAGAAATCATTATCATTTCCAACTCTTCATAAAATTCATAACATAAACTACCCATTAATAAATTCAATACTTCAATTCACCTAAGAATTCAAAGACTAATTTATTTATTTATTTATTTATTTAAGTAATGATTAATGTTACAAACAGTGCATATCCGGGGTCGGTATGGTCATAGACCGACGAGTTAGGTCCCTGGCAGCACGTGATGTGTCAAGATACAGAATAAAGAAAACAAATAAATAAAGAACAGGATAAGTCGTTAGTTAACAAATGATTAGAAAATTACTACCACAAAATAAACAAAAAAAACTAATAACAATTAACAATGAGCAGAACTGATTGGAGGAAACAAAGTCCTCAAAAAAAGCGAAAAAAACGTTACAACGATTCCAGACAAGTACTAATAAGTGTCATATTGACCTCAATGTGCATTATATATAACAACAAAATTTGCATAAAATATCATTTAAAATCATTCATAACAAATTAAATAATTAATAGTTAAATTATGATCTAAACCAAAGATACATTAAAAGTAAAGCAAAAGAAAGGGAAAGAGGACAGAGAAAAAGAGCGAAAGAAAAGAAGAAGAGAGAAGCCATTTAGAGTAAACTAGAGATAGGCGATACGCTGATCCATAAAAGAAATGGCTTTTAGCTTTTTTCTAAAAAGCGGATACGATGGATTATCCCGAACATCCTCTGGTAAATAAGACCAAAACATAAAACCGGCATATGAAATCCAGCGACGAGAATAGTTGGTCATTGCTGCTGGTAAACAAATATCACTAGCTTTACAGGTAGGATAATTGTGCTTATCTGATTGTGAAATAATATTAAAACTAATTTCAACTGTATTCAAATACAACCCAAATCCTGTCACAGCCCCTGTTGCACAATTGTATATCCTCATTTTATATCCAATATTAGAATTACTAATTCTATCAACGCTATGAATTCTCATTACAAAAATTCCTGTACTTTCATATCCTCCTTGATAAACTGAATAACATATGCAATTATTCCAATTACCAAGTCTCTTCCGAAATGGTTTTCTAACACAACACGTGATAACATCACAAGAGTATCATGTTAATCAATTGAGGCATCGCAAATGTTTCTAATCCACCAATCATTGTCGTAGATGCAGGCAACATATTGGCCAGGCTGGAGAGCATCAATTAAAACATGCAGACATGCACTTTCAGTTGGTGAGGAAAGACGATGTGTCATTTGACACTCTACTAACACGTATTTGCCTCTCATCAACAGGTACAAAGTAATAATTTTCCCTATTTCCGGGAATGGTGCGTGCATGCGAAAAGCGCTCTTCTTGAGTAGCCCTATAGTGCCAAGCACAAAATAAAAAGGAAACTGGCGCATGTGTAAATGAATAAACTCGTCAAACCAATCAGAAACGGATAGGAATCAGGGCAGGAATCAGTAATACCTCGTTTCCTGTTCGTTTCTAACTGGTTGAACGAGTTTTATTCATTTACACGTGCCAGTTTCCTTTTTCTTTCGTGCCGAGCACTATAATTGCTCCTATTTCTTCACTTGCAGCGAAAATGAAATTGATTCCAGTCAAATGTTTGTTGCAAAAATGGAACAAATCGAATGGCACCAAACTTTGCTCCTCTACTGGCCGCTGAAGACTTGCACGTGCAGCTAATCTTTTTACTGCCCCACCAACCCCATCACAGGGTGACTTTCCATGACTGGTGGCAAAAAAATTGCACTCAGCAGTGATGCCAAAAAAATACTCTCACTAATGGAGTTTCAAACTTTACAACTAGTTTGGATTACATTTTGCATGCAGTACTAATCAGTTTAGATTGAATTAGGTGAGGGGGTCATTATTTTATTTATTTATTATTTATTTATTTATTTATTTAATAATTAGTACAGTGAAAAAATAGTGGACTCCCTGGGACCTGTATGGTCCAAACAGACCGAAAGAAGGTCACAGGGAGCCACAAAATATAAAGAAAAAAATACAAAAAAGGATGATTCAGGCAGACGTGAGGAGTTCTGTATATGGGCTCTGGAAAACTATCGACTGGATCCTTCATTTGTACATAACATTGCGTTCAATGACGAGGCAAATTTTTATTTCCATGGTGAGGTAAACCGTCAGAATATGAGATATTGGATGGATATGAACTCTCATTGGACAGATCCATCCAAAGTCGTTGGTGATAGCAAAGTTATGGTGTTGCGTGACGTTTGGGGCACCCGTTTCATTGGACCATTTTCATAGACGGTATCTTAAATGCTGATGATTCTGCCATCTTCGCATGGGCGCACCAGCCATCTCACGTCATCACTCAGCTGCAGAACGCCCTAAAAAAGTTCGAAGACTGGTTTAATTGCTGGAAACTGAGTCCAAACGTTGGAAAATGCAAAGCCATGTACTTCAACAAAAAGCTTAAGTGTCCTCCGGATTACCTGGTTCTATTCAATAAGAAACTCGAATGGATTGACAGGTACAAGTACCTTGGCGTTATAATCGACTCAAGAACTGTCCTGGATTCGTCACTTAACTTACGCTCTGAACAAACCGAAAGGGGCTAAGTACAGTCTTATAGCTCTCCTGGGTAGAAAGAGCGCCCTAAACATCGACAATAAAACACTACAAGACAGTGATTCGGATCATCCTCCTCTGTGGTATGCCCACGTGGGCGACTATATACAGAAGCAGATGAACTGAACTCCAGTTGTTCCAGAATGTTACCCTGAGGACCATTGCCCAGCTTGGAAGAAGACCGTAAAAAATCATTACATCCACTCGGACCTGAACATTACTCACATTGGAAAGTGTATCCAAGATTTCCTGATCAACATGGTGCAGACGATGAAGAGCCATGACAGTAACCTGGTGGCTGGAATACTGAATAACCTGATGGAAATGAAGGGGCATACAAAGTATAGAAAACCGAGGCATATGCTTGATGTCAACTTCGAAGACATTGTCAACGTTTCCTTCCCGGATTATTAGAAGATGTGATAGCACCCCCTCTCCCTCTCCCACTCTTCTGACAATCGTCAATCTTATTGTTTTTTTTCATAATGTGGAAGACTTCTTTGGGTTAGTCAGGGCTCTTGCCTGTTTCAGTGTGGAATTTATTCCGGAAGGGTAAGGCTCCTGTAAGCACTGCTTACGTCCCACCTGAACAAATGTACACTTCACTGTTCGACTGTAGATTGTCGCGAATGCTACAGAATACTGTGTTCACGTCACTGTTGACGGATGACGGCAGTTTCCCAAGTTTTTTTCAGCAGGATGGTGCATTACCACACTACGGACTTAATACCCGTCAGTGGCTGGATGGGCAATTACCTGGTCATTGGATTGACCGGCGGGGTCCTGTGGAATGGCCACCATATTCCCGATACCTCACACCGCTAACTTCTACCTGTGACCCACTTGAAACAACTTGTATATGCTGTGAATATCCAAAGCAAAAGTGATCTTCAGCAATGCATCCCACAGGCCTGTGATAGCATTATCCCCGGTGTTCTTGTGCGCGTGCATAATGAATGGATAAAGCACCTTGAAATTTCTCTTCATCAGCAGGGACAACACATTGAACACATCCTTTAGATACTACAACCCTGTTTCGATATGTGTGAACTACAACGGATAACTGAAACCCGATTGCAGGAATGAACTCCTGAGAAAAAACTGGTGTTATTTGATATTCAACGTGACCCCCTTCCAATTTAAGAAAATGAACCTTAACCCAAAATGGCAGATTTCAAGATGGCGCCCAAACTCCAAAACTGTCTCACATCGTTTATTTTACACACCGTTTTCGAAATACAGGTATGTCCTGTGGCTCATCCTGTAGATTGCCCCAAGTATTTTTTGAAAGGGCTGTGAGTGTACAAGAAAGTATAAAGATGACGCTTCCATGACAGCAGGATTAGAGGAGACAATAGTGATATACAAAGCAAAGGAAAAAATAGGAGCAAAGTGTGATATTGAGAAGGAACATTGATGTGAGTTTGGGCATAGTAATTGGTTCTATCGGTGTTGTACAAGGTTTGCAACTGGATCCTGAGGATAAGAAATAAAAGTTAAAAGGTTAGTAATACAAGTCCAAATAAATAAATTGCAAGGAACTGTGAAAGACAGTAAACTGTAGAAAATAAATAAAGAAACCACTATTTCCCCAATATTATTTAATGTCCGTAGGCGCATTTCGACGACAACGTCGTCTTCTTCAGCGAAAAACTAGATAAAGAAGAAGACGATGTCGTCATCGAAATGCGCATACGGACATCAAATAATGCTGTGGAAATAGTGGATTTTTTATTTATTTTATACATAGAGTAATACAATTCATTAACGGACTTACTCATAAACTCGCTTCGGTTAGGAGTAAATTGGAAATAATTAATAGGGTATAGGTTCAGCGCGAACAAAACCCTGTATGTGCGGCATTTGCTGCAACTATAACATAAAAGTCAAGGCCTTAGTTTGAACAGCCCACTTATAGACATAGGCTCTTCGGTATTCTCGTGTGTGGTCAAGCTTATATAGCATTATTAGGAGTAAAACGCCTGAGCAGCTTGCATCTAATTAATATTTATTATTACAGTAGTGCCAAAGTTCAAGAGTCCGCCATAACGAGGATAATATACTCAAATGGATGTACCGCACAGATTTGCCAAAAATAAATCATTCAAAGCCACCGAGAAGGGCGAATAAGAACAGGGAATGGGCGGATATCAAAAAAGGATGTCAGAGAATGGAGGACGACTTAAAAAAGAAGTGAAATCCCATCAAAAACATTTCATGTAAAAAATGTAGCCAAGTCTCGCGACTTCCTAGCCTTAAAAAGTTGTGAGATCTCATGTAGGGCCAAGTCTAGTGCTCTTATTAACTCTGACACTTTCATTTACAAACCACTCCAAATCATTACATCTTTAGTTAAAGAACATTTTGTGACTGAGCAATTACGCAGCCCAGTTCCCATACATATACAGGGTCGGGACGCATTAATATGACCACCTCTCCTCAAACATGTTGGAACGTCCCATGGTATGCAGATGAAAAAATCATTGCATATCATTAAAAGCTGACAACAGCAGACCTGTAGTAGCATCCGTTAACAGAGCAATTGTCGCTATCATGGGCGTGCCACTGTTGAGCAACTGACACAGCAAATGAACAGTGGGGCCACTAGGCGGGTCAGCACCAAGACAGTGCAACGATCCCTCTTGAGGTTGGGCTCCGGAGCAGGCGTATGGTAACAGCACCCATGTTGACTCCTGTGCATCGCTGAAAACGCTTTCAATTCGCAATAGACTATCGCCATTGAACCTCGGCCGGGTGGCAAAGGGTTCCATTCTCTGACGAATCGCGTTTTCTGGTGAACAGAGTGGACGGACGATGGAGAATTCGCCGCGAAGCATCTGAGAACAGGCATCCCGACACCATCGTTGGCAGACGACAGGCTGGTGGGGGAGGTGTGACTGTTTGGGGGTATGTTTTTATGGTATGGTCTGAGTCCAGTGATACCGCTGGAGGGTACACTGAATGCTGTTCGTTACCTTACGATCGTCGCAGACCAGGTATACACCTTCAAGTCGACAGTGGTGACGGCACCTTTCAACAGGACAATGCTCCCTTCCATACTGCCAAATGTGTCCAGGACTGGTTCGAGGAGCATGAGGATGAATTCAAGCTACTTCCATGGCCACCAAATTCCCCGGACCTCAACCCCATTGAACATTTGTGGGACCATCTCGATCACCATGTCCGCAAGCTAAACCCTCCACCACGCACGGTGATGGAATTACGGGATGCACTGATCGCCGAATGGTCCCAGATACCTGCAACCACCTTCCGAGGGCTCTCTTCCACGTCGACTAGCTGCTGTGCTTGCCACCAAAAGTGGATATTCTGGATACTAGAAGGTAGTCATAATATTGTGTCCCGACCCTGTACAGTATATGCAATCCTTTATTAATAAACGTGAATATTAAAATGACAGCATCAGAAACTGTTAGGTAAAAAATTAATATTTCTGACTACAGTAGTGTCAAAGCTTAAGAGTTCACTGAAGCTTACGTAGCGCTGTCAAGTTTAACAAGTCTGAGCAGACTGCATCTAATTAATATTGACGATTATAGTGTCAAAGCTCAAGAGTCAGCCATAATTGAATATAGTCGGTTTAGATGCAGTACCGCCCAGACTTGCCCAAAATAATTCATTCGAATCACAGGGATATCTTACAACTTTACAATGCCATGTAAAAAAGTTAAATTTAATTCCACGCAGTAAGTACATATACGTTCAGTTCCCATATAAATATTACTTTATGTAAAATTTTATTAATAAACGTGAATATTAAAATGTAAGCAACAGCCGTTACATTCTCGTGCTGCGTAATTTAACTGAAGATGTAATGATTTGGAGTGGTTTATAAATGAAAGTGTCAAAGTTAATAAGAGCACTAGACTTGGCCCTACTTGACATCTCACAACTTTTTACGGTTAACGAGTCGCGAGACTTGGCTACATTTTTAAATGAAATGCTATTGACGGCATACGTAGCTTTCTGCTAAAGCTCCTAATGATGGGAAACTCCTTCCATTTTTTAAGGCTTTTACAGTAAATCCTAGTTCCCACATGCGTAAAAACAACGGCAGAAATCACTAAGCAGATAAATTTTATTATAACATTTTCCGTTTTCGTCTCTTCTGTCCGACCGAAAATTCTGCTCGTTGCTCATCCAATAGAAAACGATCTACTCATTGACGTTATAAGGACGTCCTATCTTTCTCCCTCTCTCTCTCTCTCTCTCTCTCCTCTCTCACACGCACACATGACACACATATGCAAAACAAAGTAATAGCACCATCATCACTATTCAGCAGCTGATTAGTTGCTTTATTTTTTACAATTTCAATTGACTCCAATAAATTCAACAATTCTTGTCTTAACAACTGTGAACCATTTCAAATAAATCTGTAGAATAAGCGTATTTTTCTTTTCTAATATTTATTTATTTATTTATTTACGCTATTAGAAAGAGCTAAACAATCTCAACAGTAAATGGCAACAAGTGTCAGGCATACAATCCAAAGCAAGCAGACAAAAACATCAATGAAAAAATTTAAAACAGTAAAAGACTAAATATCTAAGGTCGAACAAAATATGATTTTAAATTACGTTTAAAATGTAAACAAGAAGAATTACAGTAGGATAGCGTACAATGAACAGCCGAACTACGTAAATTAAAAGGGAGTTCATACCATAGTAGTAGGGAAAGGACGAATATGATCAACAAAGGACGAAATACCCAATGCCCTCTCAAGAATTTGCTAAAGCTCCTGGTAAAGCTCAATGTCGATATTCCTATGCCTGTTGCTGACTGGTTTCCGTTTAGCAAATTCATTAGCAAGTAATTTATTTAGTAGCTCTTTCCACAATCGACAATCGAACAGTGTAGGGAAAAAACAAAACGAGCGGTCCAGAAGCAATGCTTTCACTGCCATACTCGCCCAAGAAAGTATGCTGAATTAGGAAAGAAGCCAGATGAACCTCATTAAATCACCCAGAGCTAAATAGGATTGTGACGCAGATTTTTGATTGACGAGGGATAAGGAGGAGCTAGGAGATCCAATACACTGGAAAGATGGCTTTTTGAATGTCGTCGAAGTTGATTTTCAGGATTGACGAGGCCTGCGATGCCTGAGGAAACTTCTAAAGATGAGCGGGTGATTCAGTTTATCTGCAATCAGTATATTGGGATGGTCCTATATCTTTGGAAGCAGCTTCTTCAGCGACTCCTGGACATAACATAGTTTCCAATGGGAGGTATACCGAAATCGTCAGCAATAAAAGTATTAGTTGCCACTCTCGTGACAAGTTGGACAATGGTTCTCAGGTAATGTTTTGGAAGGTTTGCAGTTTTTCCATCTGGACTTGCATATTGAGGCCCAGGCAGGAATACCATATAGAAGGATAGTTCGGATTACCATTTTATTTAGCAAAAGTTTGCTATCTATTCAAATTGCGCTGTTTGCCTTATTGATAGCATAGGAGACGTAGTCACCCCAATTTAGCTTGGCATCTATCACCACTTCGAGGTAATTATAATTTTTCAACCGTTTGAGCTCTCTACCAGAAAGGAAGCGAGGACTCCAGTGTTTTCGAAGTTTCTTTTTAATGAATATCGCCTTGCATTTGTCAACGTTAGACTGAGTCTCCACTGAGCAAAACATTTCTTGCACGGATGATAAGGCATTTTCTTATTAATGCTGTCAGTAGTCATGATGGTCGCGTCGTCAGGGAACAGATATAGCTTGCACTTAAGAAACCACAAATTAAAAAAAATACAATGGTCATGCCATACTCGCTTGATTCGCTATTTGACCATTTGCTAGAAGTGAATTATTTCACAAAATTGGATGTGCTGCAAGCATACAATCAGGTGCGGCTGCAAAATAATACACTAAATGTTCAGCAAAAAAAATCTACATTATAAGAAAGGAATAAGAAAACTGCAGACGCAAGCCCATCAGCTAGGGTAAATATTTCACAAACCCACAATTTACTTGTTCGCAGGATAACTTCCAACGATTCGGAGTAAAAGTTGGGAAGTCATGGATGAAAAAGTTGAATAGTGCAGGGCCCAGGACAGAGCCTTGTGGTACACCAGCTTTGACGTCACAAGAGTTAGATATAGAGCAGCCAACTTTGACACGAAAAGTCCTGTTCGAAAGAAATGAACTAATCAGAGCAATAAACTTCTATACCAGTAATTGATAATATTTATTGAACATTAAACAAATAACGCACCTATATTATTACAAGATGTTTAAAACATATAACGTCACAATTCATTACGAGCGGAACCAGCATTCAAACAGCATTCTTCGAGGAGGAATAAGGCCAGTAGTATATGAACTTGATATACTAATGAACTCTAATAATAATAATGCTATTGCCATTGATATAGCTAATGAAAATGCATTGACTAAATCTACGGAATCATTGGAAAATATTTTTAAAAAAGACTGTCTCTCGGAGGACGGACGTCATAATGTGCCGTTGAATTCTCCCTCAGTTATAGCTCCCACTCTTCCATGCTCGACGATGATTTAGATAGCAATGTTCTAGAATCTGCATTCCCGGAGGACAACGAGGACCAGCGTCGTTCCTGCGTCTCAGCAAACTTAGCCAGTGCGACGAAGGGGCCCCATTCGCCCTGCCGCGTTTGGTAGCAATATCCTTTTTGATTAATTCTCATTGTTTAAATGGAACTGTTTAATATTAAGAGGCATTCCTATAATTATTGCTTACTTATTTTAAATTAATTACAGTCGCCACCTCCCGCATGCCAAACCTTCTAAGTCGCCGTTTTCTTGAAATACGGTTGCCACAGTAACTTACCTGCATGATCTTGACAGACGGAAGTATCCATGGCTCGGATCCTACACGGAAGAATGTTCGATACATTTGCTACTTCATAAAAAGAAATACTTACCTTGTGAAGGAGAGATCGTCGTTGAAGAACTTTAAAATTAATTATATTACTAAACAGGTGGTGGCCTTACAGTATAACAGAGGGACATTGTCACAAAATTTGGGAGGTATAAGAGAGAAGGCCGACCAAATCCCAGTTCGATCAGGAGAAGCAAAACATAGAGAAGAGAGAGAAATAGAGCAGACGACGAAAGAGAAGCAGGGGCCGAAAGATAAAGCGTCGTATGCAAGGGGAAAAAGGCAAAAAGATAAAGCGTCGTATGTAAGGAGTAAAATGCGGAAAAGATTTGAAGGAAAGAAAAAAAAAATTGACGGAGGCTCTGGTGACTGCCAAAGCCGCGGGTTTTTAAGCCGTAGAACTACTACTGTATGTTATTATTGGTTACCGTCAGTGTGTATTTTTTGGCGAAAAAAGAACAAAATTAAAAGAAAAAAGTTACTATATTCAATTACATTACAATTTTGTGAAGAATGGGTCTGTGATATGAAAAGTAACAATTGATATGAAATGGGGCATACCTGCCGTATTGATATTCTACCATTGAGTTATTCTAGATACAGTCTTGTATTGTTTTCCGTTTGCACAAGTAATTGGGCCAGAACTCTCCTATTCCCATTGGGTTTTAAATTACGAATGCAGCAATCTCCTAGACT
>JAHWFO010019246.1:0-12560 GCA_023313115.1 Rhysida immarginata | reverse complement strand
CTTGACTTAAGTGTTCTAAGAAAACAAAATTTCAAACATACCTTTCTTTATCTTTTGGAAATCTGTACATTCTTTTGTTGAATGAATTATCTTCACACACTTTAAAATGTGAATTTCTTTTCCTTTCCATAAAAAGAATGATTATTACTTCTCATGATATGAGTTAAAGCTTGATTGAATCCACCAAGTTTTTCCTTGGAACAAACCGCTTAGAATCGTAAAAATCAAAATGTTTTATAAACCCGCTCACATGAGGCCGCTGAAGAACGAGGTGTTTTTTTCTTCCGTAGAACCTGTTGCGCTTACTATATAACTCGTTCGTTTAAAACACGTAGTTCAGGCTAGTGTTAGATTCGTGAATTAATATCTAATTCTTCATGATCTCAAAATATGATCAACATACAACAAAAACGACTATCTATATGTATAAGCATAGAGTATAATTTCCTATAAAAAGAATTAATGAAATGTGAAATAAATGTTTGTGCAGCTTTTTTTTTTTTAATAAGGAATTATTATTTTTTTTATTAAGACATTGAAAATACAAATACTTACAGACTGTAAGTTACAATAGAATGAATGATAAATTCTTTGAATGATGATATCAATTTTGATTGTGTTTTGAATAAAAAATCTTTAATATGTCTTTTCTTAGTTTGTGAAGAGATCAGATATTGAGTTCTAATAACATCAATGCCCAATTGTGCATCTTCAGATTTTATGGCTTGTTCTTAAACAATAGTGACATCTTTGTTTTCATTATGGTCTGTCCCTTCAGTTTCCATGAGACTTGTTATGCCAATAAACATACAATTGCTTTACTCTGTGATATGAGCTAAAATGAATTTACTTGCCCGAAATAGGAGTGGATTGGATGATGGAATTTTGGGGAAGGGTTTTCTCGGAAAAAGGTGTCATTGCTTGGTGGTGACAAGGCCAATTCGGTGGCTTTCAAGTACCGTATATACTCGCCCATAAGCCGACGACCGATTTTTGACCCTAAAAAGTGGAAAAATTCCATGACTCGAACATAAGCCGAGGCAAAAAAGGAAAAAAAGGCAACACTTAAGTGGAGGAAAAAAATTTATTATGGAATGCAACTGTTATAAGCAGTTTTGGTGTAATTACAAGAAGATTTTAAATTTATAGTAACAAATTCATGGTGTAGGAAAGCCATCAAACAGCTTCTTCATCTGACTTTAAAAAGTTGATGAAAATCTTCATTCTCATGCTTGTCATCAACATGAACTTCAGTCTCATTTTCATCGGCCTCACTTTCATTATTTATATTTGTCGAACGATACAGTAATTATTTACTGCCCATGTAATAACAGCTTTCTTTATAAAAACATTCTTGGACGATTTTAAAGATGCACTTGATATGAACATGGTGACAGTTTACCAAGGTCGGCGCCATCTTGTTTTTAGGATTTGACATATGCATTTGCTTTTTATAATGGAAAAGTAGATGGAAAATTAAGGAAAAAGACGTGAAATAGTGCACTGATTAATGCACTGTATATTGTATATACTCGTACAATGTTTAACATATATTGAATTTTATACGGTGCTTGGCAATATTATCGATGTGCAAAAAGTTTCGATATTGAATTTTTTGATGTTCTTGAATCTTCGATGATTCGATGTTCCATTTTGAATTCATTATATATTGAACAACTGTTTACGTTAATGTATTGTTTGTTAAGGAGTCTTTGTCATTGTTCTTACTTGTTCACTGCCATAGTGCTCATCATTCTTTTGTTGTTACTTGTTTTGGCTCTCACTCTGTTTGGCCTTGATTGAAGATCAGCTAGTGTAGTGCGCAGAGCACATTCTCTCTTTTCTTGCCTGAATAAAACTCTTATGAATTTACTCCACGTTGTCAGTCTCAGTTCTTGTTAAAACAACGAAATCCCAGATCCTTATGAATTTATCTCCTTAACATTTTGGTCCTTCGAGCCGGATCTAAGTCGAGCTGTCGGCAGATGATTTGCAACAACTTTTCTCTTTCGTTATTGCTACTGGCCACGTGCGTACGTAAATGTCATGGTTCCCAGAGCCGAACTCAAGCGTTTCTCCGAGCATTCGTGTTGTTTGTCGGCGTCTGTAGCCCCTAGTCTTCATGTCAGCTGTTGTGCAACTCCAGCTATCATTCGCAGGTTGTGTTTTGTTCCGCAAACCTTTTTGTTTCTCAGTGTTCCTGTTTGCCCTCCCGCCATTTGTGTTTCTGATCATCATTTTTCTTTGTTCTACATCGTCGAGTCACGCTTCAAGCTGCCATTTTGTTTTGTGGGAACTTTCGATTTAATTGCGTACTTTTACTCTGGTTTGTGATTGTGTTTTTTGTGGCAATGGATCCAAAGAAGAAACGTACAGCTATCAAAGCTCAGCTAACTCGTTTTGAGAGTTATTTGCGTACTGTTCAAACTGATCACCCCCCTTCCTGCTCACCTTCCTGTGATTGTCTCCTCCCAGTTGAGAGAGAGATTGCTCCATGTTAAGACTTTGCTTACATCCTTCACAGATGTGCAGTTAGAAATTGACACCCACACTGATGAAGCGGATGGTGAAGAACAAATTGCAGAATTTGAATCCCGTTATTTTCAATAAATCGCAACCGCTAATCTTTTAGAATGAAATGTTGCTAGCGTGACCAACATCTCTGCTTCTAACAATGAAAGCCATCCTATTTCAAACCATGACTCATCGACGATTAGTCCTATTAAATTGCCATTGATTAGTTTGCCTCAATTCAACGGACATTTTTCTGAATGGCTTAATTTCCGTGATCTATTTCTAAGCCTAATACACAAGAGTGAATCACTCAGTCCAGTTCAGAAGTTTCACTATCTTCGTTCTGCCCTCACAGGCAAAGCTGCTGAATGCATCAAGAATCTGTCACTCACCACTGCTAATTACTCCATTGCATGGGACACGCTCAATGATAGATATAATAACAAAAAGATTTTTGTTCATAATCACATTAAGTCCTTGTTCACCTCTGAGACACTCACCAAGGAGTCTTCAAATGCTCTAAAAATCTTGATTGACAGAACTCACAAGGATTTACGCTCTCTTGATTGTTTGCTTGAAAAAGAATTTCAACGTGGTGCTCTACTTGTACATCTTTTAAGTTCTAAATTGGACCCAGCTACACTGAAAGAATTCGAAGAGAAATCTACCTCTTCAACTCCTCCTACGTGCGAAGATTTGTTAAAATTTTTAGAGCTTCGTTCCTCTCTGTTAGAAACACCGGAGCAGAGAAATTCCAAACCGTCCAATTCTCGTGCTGTTGCCAAGTCATTTCTTACCACTTCTTATGTTTGTGTGGCTTGTGAAAGTGATCATCCCTTGTATTCATGTCCTATCTTCAAGCAGCTGTCCACGGTTGATCGTGCTACTAAAGTAAAAAAAAAAAGGAAAGACTGTGTTTTAACTGCCTTGCTAAAGGCCACCATTCCAAAGATTGTAAATATAAGCACAATTGTAATGTCTGTCGTGCGAGACACCATATTCTTCTGCACCAGAACTCTGATAAACCTCGCAACGACCATGATGACGGACACCCCTCTCTCTCCTCTATAACCCCGTTAGCGCAAAGGGCACTGCTATCTACAGCGGTTGTCAAAGTGATTGACTCGCAAGGTCTTCCACACAAAGCTGGAAGCCTTATGGACTCTGTCTCCATGTCGCCGTTCATAATTACGTCCCTGTGCAAGAGACTTCGACTGACTGTATCTCCGATCAAGATGCAAGTACAAGGTGTTACTGGTAATGTTTCTACTATCAGTTCTCGGCGTGAGATTTTTCTACAATCATGCACATGCAATTTTACTCTCAAGGTGCAGTGCTTGGTCGTGCCTCAGATAACTGGTCTTCTGCCTCAGATAACTGGTAAGGCAATTGATTCCTCACACATGAACATTCCTCCTGGCATGATGCTGGCTGACCCCACGTTCAATATACATGGTCAAATTGACTTGTTGTTAGGAGTTAGTTGTTTTTGGCAATTCGTTCAAGGACAACGTCTCTCTTTGGATGAAAGGGGTCCATCTTTGCATGCTTCTCATTTCGGATGGATTGTCTCCGGTCCTTATGATTATGATCTCCCTCAAAAGACTACGCCGTGTAATTTCACTCACAACGTAGCTGATGTTCAACAACAGTTACAAAGATTTTGGGAAATCGAAGAGATTCCTCCCTCCCCCTCTTCTCCTCCAGAGGATGGATGTGAATCTATTTTCAAAGAGATTACTGCCCGTGACGGTGACGGAAGATTCATTGTTTCACTTCCACTGTGCCAATCTCCCGATCTATTAGGTGATTCTTATCCTTCTGCAGAGAAAAGTCTATTTTACCTGGAAAAACGTTTTTCTTACAATGAATCTCTTTTGTTGCAATACACCAAGTTCATGTTTGAATATGAAGATTTGGGACATATGTCTCCCTGTGAACCAGATCCTTCTGAGACCTCGTTCTTTCTTCCGCATCACGGCGTAATTAAGAAGGACACGAAGTTGCGAGTAGTATTCAATGGTTCTGCTTCTTCTACGACTGGACTATCGCTTAATTCTATTCAAAGAGTTGGTTCCTACAATTCAGCAAGATTTGATCAGCATACTACTTAGATTTCGAAAACATGCGTTTGCCTTCTCCACAGACATTGAGAAGATGTACAGACAGGTGCTGATTAACCCATCACAGCAGTCATTACAGCGAATTCTTTGGAGACCTGATCTGCGATGCTTATCAAGATTTATAACTTGAATACAGTTACTTATGGCACTACTGCTGCAAGTTTTTTTGCCATTCGTTGCTTGTTCGAGTTGCGGATGAATGTGCTGACACTCAGCCTGCTGTCTCTCGCATTATAAAAGAGGATTTTTACATTGAAGATGTTTTGTCAGGTTGTGATACCGAAGCTGAAGCTTCCCACCTCTGCAGTGCTCTGTCTGCTGTTCTAAAGACTGGTTGTTTTAATCTTAGAAAATGGGTTTCTAATGAACCGAATATTCTCAAGAACTTCCCCACTGCAGAAGTGCATCCTTTGATCGTGGATATCGGCCCTCATGAGTACACAAAGACTCTTGGTCTACTTTGGGTTCCTGATGAAGACGAGTTGAAATTTTCCATCTCCCCTGCTCCTCATCTGAAAGTTACTAAGCGCACAGTGCTCTCTCGCATTTCACAAATTTATGACCCTCTTGGACTTTTGAGCCCCTGTACTATTTCTGCCAAGATGTTGTTGCAATCTATGTGGTCGAACATCTTTCTGGGGATGATGTTATTCCTCAGCCTTTGCATGACCAATGGTTGAAATTCCAATCGGACATTTCTGTTCTCAATGAGATAAAATTCCCTCGAAGAATTATTTGCGATCAACCTTCACGCATTGAGATCCATGCCTTTTCTGATGCTTCTTCCAAAGCTTACGAAGCTTGTGTATATGTGCGATCTACCCACCGTGATGGTACCATTTCTTCCAATCTCCTTTGCTCCAAAGCCAAAGTGGCTCCTATAAAGACGATTACAATCTCGACGTTAGAGCTTTGTAGAGCCTTGACTCTTGCTCGTTTAGTGCACCATGTTAAAAGCGTAATGAACATTGACTTTGATCGTTATGTGTTATGGACTGATTCAACAATCGTTTTCAGCTGGCTAAGGATGAACCCAACCCGCCTCCAAACATTCGCGGCTGACTGCATTTCTGAGATTCAGCGTCTAACTGAGCACACTTTCTGGCATCATGTTCCCAGGTATTGCCCCTACTGAATTGATGAGTTCCACTATATGGTCAAATGGATCAGAATGGTTGTGCAATGAAGAGGGATGTTGGCCTTCTTCATCTCCTTGTCCCGATGTTCCTGATCCAACATCTTTGCCTGAAGTCAAGCATCCTATTCCAGCATCCAATCTCGCTGCGTCTAGCTCCTTTCCTTTCGCTGCCTATTCCTATGCTTCACGTCTTTTGCGCATTGTCGCTTGGATCCTGCACTTCAAAAACGATTGCCTCAGCCCAGAAGTTTCTTGTTCTTATGACCCCATAAGCCCGTCAGAACTGAATAATGCGTTTCTATGTCTCGTTAAGGTCGCACGGGCTGAATCGTTTTCTGAGGAGCTGCTAATTCTTAGATCTCCCTGCAGTGACCTTCACTCAAAGCCACATCATCTTATTGCATCCGGGAAAAGACAATATGTCACGTGTCGCCACCCTCAAAACAGCTACTGGTGTTTTGAAGACATCTTTTTCCAAGATTTGCCACTCCCTGTCTCCTAGATTTTTTCATATTTTGTGTTTGCTGCTTATTTCTGTTTCAATTTTTATTGTATTTAGACATGTTTAATTCACATTTCTTTGTTTTGCTGTTAGTTTACTTTATCTTGCCCATGATTGTATTACCTGAATTTTTATTTGTTTGAAAGGCAATCCTTTCAATGCCGGGGGTATGTTAAGGAGTTTTTGTCATTGTTCTTACTTGTTCAATGCCAGAGTGCGCATCATTCTTTTGTTGTTACTTGTTTTGGCTTCCATCATTCCACTCGCTTGTTATCTGCATGTGGCACACGATAAACATGCTTTAATTTGGATCACCCTAAACAACAGAAGACAGGGAAACCACTAATCCACATAACGAATTTATTCAGATGAATACGTATTTCGACAGCCAAGCTGCCTTCTTCAGCATAAACAGGAAGATTGAAATTGGAAAGATTAAAAACTATGCTAGGCAGAATGGCTTCCAAGAAGGGTAGTAAACAGCTTGGTTAGAAAGATAGAACGGAAGATAGCCATTAAGGAAACTACGACCCTACAGAACAAGAAAGAAACCAAAGGACATATTATCTTGCCATATAACAAGCACCTAAACAGAGGAATGGCGAAAATCTCCTGTGAATTTGGACTGGAAACTACATACCGAAGTGCAGACACCTTAAGTAGAAGACTGGGCAACTCCAAGGACGTGATTCCGGTAGACCTCAGACCCGGAGTATATCGACTGATGTGCACTAAATGTGACTCCGTCTACTATGGGCAGTCCTGGAGAGCAGTGGGCACCAGGGTAAAAGAACACCTCTCATGCATCAAGAATGGGAAATACGGCGTATCGAGATTCGCAGACCATATCCTGGACCAGAAACATGATTATCGGTTCGACGACTTTGAAATTCTCCGCAGCACGAGGGACCCGCAATTACTGAACTTCCTGGAGAGCTACGCGAACAGCCTAGAAGAATCGAGCAAACTCTTGAACTGTGATAATGGCCTCTTGATCTGTCCCATCTGAAGACTGTTCAACACTGTTGCAAAACTGTGTAAGTTTCAAACTCGCCCCACTTGCAACAACCAATGAGATGGTTTCCTTAGACAACCAATGACATACAACCAACTGGTGACTTCATTACTTGAATATTTTCCATTGGCTAGTTAATTATCTTGTGTAAATTCAGTCTATTTTTGTTACTTCTCTTATGTATAATTAATTTGATTGGCCCTTTGTGCCTATATAAGTCCTGTAATTTTCTCACTTACCTTCAGAACAGCTTGTGTCTCTGATCATAGCTTCTTTTGGATGCTGAAGAAGGCAGCTTGAAATACGTATTCACCTGAATAAATTCGTTATGTGGATTAGTGGTTTCCCTGTCTTCTGTTGTTTGATGTCCATCCACAGTTTCTGGCTCCTCATTTTTCGGTTTGGATCACCCTGTTTATTTTTTTAAAAGATTTGTTTATTTAATCTGTAACTGAATTACTAGTAATTTGCCTCTATCTACAATTTTTTAAACTTATTTTACTACATTTCATTTTTTATAGGTTCATATTGGAATTAAGGGGCTTGTTTTAGACAAAGAATCCCAAGAAGGAATATCAGCTGCCACCATTATGATTTTGGGAATCAATTACAATATAACCACAACAGATAGGGGTGAATTTTGGCATCTTTTAATCCCTGGAGTCTATACTGTGCAAGTTGTAGCAGATGAGTAAGTTATCACATTATCTGAAATGTTATAGAATAGAATAAAACTTTTCATAGATATTGAAAATTCTGTAATAAACACTTGATGATTACGTTATTAAGGTCATTGCACAGGAAGTCGAGGCAGGCGGCTCTATATCAGAATTAAACCCAAATTTTTCTAATGATTTGGAAATTTTGCTACATACGTAGTGCCGAGAATTTGAATATTCCGCCCAAATTAGAAACCGTACGAGGTTCAGCTGCCTCTTGGTGTACCTTTCAGCAGCTGTCTGGCAAAATTTGTAATCGTAGGCACATTTCTCTGTGAGTTATTGCTGTTTGTGTTCTTGTGCTTCTGCGAATTTCAAAATTTTTCGACCTGTCAACAGGAAGTTTTACTTCGAGATTTTGAAGAGACTGAGGGAAAATTTCGCACAAATGGCCCGAGTCATGTAAGAACAAAGACTAGTTGCTCCACCTTAGTTGCACGTTGTCATATACGCCCGCACACACTTCACTCATTGTGAAGGAATTCCTGGCAAAAAACAACACGGCAACGGTCCCCCACTCTCTCTACTCTCCTGACTTCACCCCCCCCTGCGATTTGTACCTCTTCCTTAAAATAAAAGGGCGGCGTTTTGACTCTTATGTATTTATTTATTTATTTATTTATTTATTTATTTATTTATTATTTGAAATATTAATACAACAAACCCTAGGTCTGGTATGGTCAGAGACCGACAAGTTAGACCTAAAATAATAAAGACAATAAATGGAACAAGTAAATAATTAGTTAGTTTACAACTGGTTAAATTAACAAATACTACAATTAACTGTTAATAAACTAAAATTAATGAAAGATAATACTTTGATAAATCCAATACTATTACCCAGATCATCAGAGTAACCAAAGCTGCCTACTTTAATAATCCAGGCTGAATATAATATCAGTGCTTTCTGAGTTTATCAACTAATCAGAGTCTAGACTAAGGAACTGAAGAAAACATGGTGGTTGACAAGACTGGTCATATCAATCTATGATCGAGTTACTGGTGGAGAATTATTCATAATATAATGTTTTAAACTAAATCAGAACTTTAAAAGCATCGCTGTCTCCCGAATTTCTTGCGGTATCTCCACCCACACTTTTATACCAAAAATAGACAAAGTGTTGTTACGATAGTTTCTGGCTATTCTTGGTAAATAGATGGTTCTAAACTGTCGTGTGGGGTACCTGTGCAAGGCTTTTACACTGGTATAAGTTAGTGGGTGTGGGGGGGGGGGGGGGGGATAATGGGTGGCTGAGTAAGTCTTTTTTTTCTTTTTTCTTATCCCTTATTTATTTCTTTAATTTTTTATTGTTTATTTTTTTCTCTTTTTTATCCCTTATTTTATTTATTTATTTATTTATTTATTTATTTATTTATTTATTTATTTATTTATTAAAACAGTTTACCATTTTGCAGGATTAATATAATATGGAGTGTACCTAATTTGATGAGGTTTATTACTAACATGTCAAAATTATCATAGGTCACACTCTAAATTATTGCTTTCTAGTAGCTGGAAAAACAGATTACATTGGAGACAAATATCTGGAAAGTTGGGAGAATAGGATGCAGTAGCAAGTTCTCACGTTGTAGCTCTGATAGTGCATCGCTGTCCCACTAAGGGCCTTATCCAATTCAGTGCGGGTCTTCACTACTCTGGGATCTTGACATGAGTCAAGAAGGTTGTCAGGATCGTGGGTGCCTGAGCCGCAAGGATATCCTGGATCGTTTCTACTCAGTCTAAATCGTGCTAGGTATTGTAAGAATGGCCCATGGTCTGAAATAAATTGAGTTGTCATTGGAAAGAGTCTGGGCTGAAGGTGGCTTCCTGGATACTTTTATTACCTCCAAGTACGATGAAAGCACTGCCAGTCTTCCTATCGATCCAGGACCCATCAGTGTATATCTTTAGGGCAGCAGAGTGTCGCATGTGATCCCAGGAGTGAACCTTAACCTGGTGGAAATCCCAAGGGGGTACATAATCAAGAAATGACAGTGGAGCATAGTCTTGGTATCTCTCACTCCTGAAGTTGTGCCATTTGTGTTTTAGTTCAACCTCTAGATGAAGAGGAAGACAGCCAGTCAAATCATTGAAGGCTTCATCAGACGTATTTCTATAGGCACCTGTCGGGGCCAACATAAATGGTCGTTTGCGCTGTCCATAGATGCTTTCGAATTCTTGTGTCATGGACTCTTGCACCCCAGATTTCGGCCCCGTACCTCATCATTTAAGAGTTCTCTTCTAGCTCTAGTGGAGAGGCCCCAGTTCTTTCCTGTGAAAATGTAAAGGCAGCTTCCGAGTGACCTGACCTTTCTGGAGAGGTAGGTCACATGGTCTAGCCATAGACCAGATCCCTCCAAAATGAATCCAATATACTTAATGTTGGTGTCAATGGGGATCGGTTTGCCTTCTAGTTTGACAACTGGGGGGCGTTTAACCTTAGGGTAGGAACAGGCACTTAGTCTTTTCGAGGTTGAAGTTCAGTGAGCATTCGTGTACCGAAGACTAGAGTAACCTGCTTCTCTAGCTTCTTTGCTGAAGGGGCTGAGATGATAATAAGCCAGTCGTCAGCGAAGGCCTAGCACTTTCCCAGGTCACAGATTTTAATGGCTTGGAACCAGCCCTTCATGAGAATGTTCTATAAAACGGAGCCCAAAGGAGAACCCTGTGGGCTACCACCAGTCCACCCCGTTACTGGAGACACCTAAATCTACAATCAGGGCTATGAAGGGCACATCGCACTTAAGATTCTAAATAGCCTCGACCAATTTATGATGGTCGGGGCTGTTGAAAGCATTGCTAATATCCGATGATCTTCTTTGGAGTGTTTGATTTCCGTAAGTTTATGTTGGATGCTCTCCATGGCCATGGTCGTCCTATGCCCAGGACGAAAGCCGAAATGAGCGCTGCTGAGGCTGCCTGTGGATTCCAGTATGTACACAAGCCTCCTGGCACACATTTTGTCCAGGAGAAGACCTAAAACTGGCATTAAACATATAGGATGCACTGAATCCTGGGTCTTAGGCCCCCAGCAGACAATAACACCTTCCCATATCTTTGGAAACAGCTAAGGATAAAAAGCTGGTTGAAAAGCTTTATCACAAAGTCAGGAATAGCTATTATAATATGTTGGGGGACAGCTACAGGAATGCCATCCGGTCCAGCTGCTTTGTGGATACTGAATGAGTGGACTGCATCTGTAATTTCTGACCGTGTGATTGGGAGATGGGCAGGGCTGCCTTCATGCCCTATTGCTAGTTCTGTTTGTATGACAGTTCCTGAGTTTCAATTGGGTGGAAAATACTTCTGGAAATATTTTTCGGTTGTATCCATAATGCAAGTAGTAGGCTGGATGTCAATGACGATGGTTTTGAATTTACCTTCCTTGTGAGTAATTTTGTTGATAGTGAGAAAGGATCTTTCTCACTAGCTTGCTCGCAAAATTTGCACCAGTCTGCAAACTTGGCCTCCTTAATTGCCTGTTTGAATATCCTACGCTTTTGTGTATATTTGGCATGTGTCTGCTGCCGGACAGTAGGATCCCTAGATGCCTGAAATGATTTTCTGGCAGCATTTGTTTGCCTGCGAACAGTCGTCAGCTCGTCAGTCAACCACGATTTCTTTCCCTCAGTAGTAAAGTTCGTATTAGTCAGAAAAACTACACATGGAACAAAGGAGTTCAGAGACCATTTACATATAAGGATCGTGGTTTTGATCCTAGATAGGTAAGCATCATAAAAATCATCATGCTGATTTGATTATGTAGTCACAACTTTCTTGTTTCAAAGCCCAATTTATTGATCTTTCTTATTTCAATTTGTTCCACTAGGCAGCAATCAGTATTTTCTTATCAGGCAACCATTTTGTAATCAGTGTAGTTTTACTGCTATAGACAAAGGGTATCTTGGTGTTCCAAGGTATTTATCGTGAATATTACAACGCTCACCTATAAAGATTCTCCCTTCAACTTTTATTTTTTGGATGACTTTATAATTTATTGTTAGTAAGTTATCACTACAGGAAAGATAACTACATTCTGCAAAGTCCATATATTCTGCAAATAGAGATGCATGACAGAGATATATTATATCAAAAGTGCAAAGCCACCTTGCAAAGAGCTTCGAGCCATAAATGTACTCAGGCTGGAAATCGAACATTTGTATCCAGATCCATGTAAATTGTAATATTTTACAATTGTAAATAAAAGCTAAAATATGGGTAAATATACAGTTGAACTTCGAAACAACAGACTAATTGCAGGGAGAGGTGGTCAGTTGATGTGGGTTGTCCATTGTTTTGAGGTATTGTTTTTTTCACAGTATAAAACCAAAGTAAATATGTAAATATATTTTAAAACTAATTTCAGTAAACATTTTAGTAATTGTAGACGCAGTGCTTGTAAACACCAGAGTCAGTGGATATAGAAACTGACTCTTTTGAGCAAGTGACTCTGGTAAACATGTGATTGACCCACCACTACCAGTCATTTTCGAACTAGCAGACTCTGTCCATAAGCCACAATTCCATCGGGACCATCTGAAAATTTGT
>JAHWFO010019245.1:0-10711 GCA_023313115.1 Rhysida immarginata | reverse complement strand
TTCATTAGAAAAAGAGATTTATTAATTTTACAATAAATTCGTGAAATGGTCATCAATTTTAATATAAATAACAGTTAATTTCTTTTTCTTGACTTAATTATCAAATTAAATTTAGAATGAATTATTAAAAAGGATAACATATCAACTAGATAAATATCGTAGTCCATGTGTGAAAATTTACTGACTGCAAATTGGCGACTTTCGTAAGAAATTCCAGAGGGATAAACGCAATAGTTGTAAATCCTGCTCTACTTTGTTTAAACTCAGGCAAACACGACCAGAGAGATTAATGACACGTCTCTCGCCAGTTATTTGTTAAAAGGAAACTCATTTGCCAATTATCGTACAGACAACACTTTTAATCGAAAATGATTTCCTTATGGAAATGTTAAGGCTTTTTTGGGGCATCGATTGTGGTGTACTGTTTCAAACAAATTTCACATAGAAATTCGCAAAGTATACTAAATAGTGCCGTGCGATGTATCGAAGCATTCGATTTAAATCTGTTTTTTTTTTTTTTTGGACGATGCATCGACTTTTCGATGTCTAGAATCCTCGATGCTTTTTGTAAAACTTCGATTATCATTACCAGTTCTTTGTAGCAAAAATATCAAGGCTAACTTGTGGCAAAAATGCTAGTTGACTACACCTGACTACTAGTTGAAAGGTTAAAGGGTATCAGGTTACTGCAAAATGACCTTGATCGGTGATTGGTTCCTTGATGTAAAAGTGAAAAGCTAAAACAAGCTAATAGCAAAGTCATACCAATTTTAGGTATTTTAGCCAATGCCTTGATGAGAATAAGTCACGGAGTGCTAACTCAATGAATTCTGGTTTACATTCCAATCTCAAAGTTTATTTAGAGACGCCAACTGAGTCACATAAAACTCTATTTGGTGCATGGTTCGAGCCTTGCAAAACAAGAAAGCCATTAATATCCCACCCCTGTTATCCTATTCTTTAAGGCTGTTTTTTCTACAGATCTTATTCTGGAAAATCCCTTTTCAGGGCTAGCAGTCTGACTATTCTTTACTTATTATTTTAAATTTTATCATAATGCCAGACTCAGGCAAAGCGTTAAGTGGCATTGCAAGCCAAAAAACAAGTGATGGTAAATATACGTATGGCGAGATATATAAAGATGCCTGTAAAGATTACAGATTCGAAGCTTTTGATGCTATAATTAAGGATAAGCTAGAGGTTATGCGCCAAGAAATGTGCACTAAATATGATAATTTACAAGGAAAAGTCGAGTCACTAAAAGGGAACATAACTGAAATCCACGATGAAATTGCTAATATGAATGCTGAAATATCTGCAGCACGTAATATCTCCAGGTAAAGACTCTATTAAGAACAGTGCTTTGAAAAATTTACCTCCAAATACTATTCAAGCAGGCCCATCAGCTTGTTACCATCAATCTCCAAAATCCTAGAAAAAACAATTCTCAAAACATTTATTGTGTACTGTGATGCCAACGATCTCATCCGCGATGAACAATTTGGCTTTCGCCCAAACCATTCCTGCCAACTCCAAACATGGAGGCTCGCAGCGGATATCAATGAGCCCCTTAATCTCTCTATGTATTGTGGGGTCGTTTTCCTCGATGTACACAAAGCCTTCGACCAAGTCTGGCACGATGGTCTTATTTTTAAAATGATTATGGATGGATTTCCTCAAGATATAATTACTCTGATACACTCGTTTCTCTCCAACCGGTTCTTTCAGGCCAGAGTTGGAGATAGTCTATCTCCTATGTATGAAGTAAAAGCTGGTGTCCCACAGGGTTCAGTCCTGAGGCCAGTATTATTCAATTACTTTATGCGAGACTTTCCAAGTCCTTCCAAATGTAAGCTCTTTTTTACGCAGATGACGCTGCTATACTGACCTGTGCTCGTCAACCAGCCGTAGTAGTGTCGCGGCTACAGAAGGCTCTAAAGGATTGTGAAAGCTGGTTTAGCAAGTGGAGGCTAAAACTGAATGTAGACAAATGCAAGGCGATGTTCGTCTCCAAGAAGAGAAAGAGATCATTAGATTCTCTAACACTATATGGCAAAAAACTGAACTGGGTTAAAACTTATAAGTATCTTGGTGTTGTTATTGACTCTAAACTTACCTGAACTCCCCACTTATGCGTTGAATAAGGCCAGGAGAGCCAAGTTTAGCTTGATTGCTCTGCTGGGCCGGAATAGTGCTCTAAACATTGATAATAAACTCCTACTCTATAAGGTCATTGTTCGGACCATCTTGACGTATGGTATGCCCGTCTGGGCCACAATATGTAAGACTAGGTGGAAAGAACTGCAAACGTTCCAAAACGTTACCCTTAGGACTATTGCGCAAAAAGATCGACAATCGACAATCGAACAGTGCAGGTAAAACGAAACGAGTGGTCCGAAAGCAACGCTTTCACTGCCATACTCGTCCAGAAAGTAACCACGGGAAGTACACTGAACTAGGCAAGAAGCCAGATGAAACCTAGTTAAGTCATCCAGAGGATAAGATGGAGTCCTTTCCTATCAGGACGATAGTGTTGATTGTTGATTAACGAGGGACAAGGGACACGAGGAGGTAGGAGATCCAATATTCGGGAAATATCACCTTTTGGATGTCGTCGAAATTGATGTCCAGGAGGTGACGTGGCCTGCGATGTCTAAGAAGGCTTCTGAAGGTAAGCGGGTGCTCAAGAATACCTGCAACCAGAGGATTGGGATGGTCCTTCATCTTCGGAAGCAGCTTTTTCATCAATTCCTGGACGTGATTTCCAATGGGAGGTATCTCAAAATCGTCGGCAATAGAAGTATTTGTTGCAACTCTCTTGTTGAGTTGAGCAATGGTCCTCAAGGTAACGTTTTGGAAAGTTTGGAGGTCCTTCCATCTGGACTTACATATTGTGGCCCAGGCAGGCATACCATATAACAGAATGGTCCGGATTACCATTTTATATAGCAAAAGTTTGCTATCCATTCCAAGAGCGCTGTTTCGCCCCAGGAGGGCGACCAGGCTGAACTTTGCCTTCTTAGCCTTATTGATAGCATAGGAGACGTGGTCACCCCAATTTAGCTTAGCATCTACCACCACTCGAGGTATTTGTAATTCTTCACCCATTCGAGCTCTCTACCCGAAAGAAGGAGAGGCTTCGGGGGTTTCCGAAGTTTCTTGGTAATAAACATAGCTTTGCACTTGTCGACGTTTAGTTTGAGTCTCCACTTAGCAAACCATTTCTCGCACTTATGTAAGGCATTCTGCAATCGAGATATGATATGAGCGGGAACGCGAGCAATGGTCATGATGGACGCGTCGTCAGCGAACAGATACAGCTTGCATTTTGTAAATGTTGGGAAGTCATGGATGAAAAAGTTGAAGAGTGCAGGGCCAAGAACAGAACCCTGGGGAACACCAGCTTTGACGTCACACGGGTTTGACAAGGAGCAGCCAACCTTTACTCGAAATATCCTGTTCGACAGAAAGGATCTAATCAAGGCAATAAGATCGTCCGGAAATCCACAAGTAATCATTTTGTGTATTAGGCCTTCGTGCCAAACCTGATCAAAAGCTTTTCGGACATCCAAAAACACAAGACCACCATATTTAGCGCAGTTAAGAGGAGAACGCAAAAAGATCGGAGAATTCCTCCATTTATAATGACTTCAACATGACTCATATTGGCAAATACGTTCAAGGGCTCATGGAATCCATGCTGTCCAATATAGAAAATCATAGCAACGAGCTAGTCTCGGGCATTTTAAATCATCCTATGCATAGAAAGAGATATCGTGATCCAAGACATATACTTGATATTAATTTTGAAGACATTGATAATGTCTTATTTCCAGATTACTGGACTTCATAGGTCGTGTTTTATCTAATACTAGTGGTCTGCTTCTAGTCTAGACAGTCGTCAATCAAAATCACCTCCAACCAAGAGGGGGTATTTTCTCCTTCATATTATGGATGACCTTTATGGGTTCATCACGCTTCTTAACTACTTCAGTGTAATTCCCTTGGCATTTATTTAGGAAGCTTGAGATTAAGGAAGCTTAGCTTCAAGTGCCACTCGAATAACGTTTCACTACACTGCTCGATTGTCGATTATGACGTTTGGGGTTCCACTGCGAGTGCTTAGCATTCAAGTCTCCCGCCATTACCACTGGGATACTCCCAGAGAATAGCTTATCGAGCTCGTCAACATCGATCTTATGCTTGGGAGAGTTATAAAGAGCCAGGAATTTAACATCGCCAACAATAGTATCCGTGATAATAACAGAAGCAACCTCCATTCCTGTATGCATTCGTATGAGGTCTCCCCTATGCCGAATGCCTTTTTTAACGATAATTACTGCACCTCCAGATGAGCTTTTGACATTGGGAGTAATAATTCTATCTTTGCGATCGACACAGTAGCCCGGGATTCTGAAGTCTTGGCCCGGCTTTAGAGGTGTCTCACAAACAAATGCCACGTCTATATCCCATTTAATTAAATAGCTATAAAACTCAATACGCCTCCGGGGAATTCCACTGGCGTTCCATATGTCGCAACGAAGCTTACCATAGTATAGCGTCGATCAGCCATAATCTCAGTGTTTGCTCGTAAGAATTCCACTCATTTGTGGATATGTTTTGCCTAATTCATTATACAAATGGCATATACTGCCTAGTTGTTTGCACATGTCTTGAATGTCATTTATGTTAAATCTTGTATCCGTTTTCGAGACTATTGAGGCATAGGATGTCTCCGGAGTAACTTTAGTTGGGACTCGTTTGACTTGCGGATATTTTGGGCATTTTGTATAACTGGATGTGTGCTGCCCATCACACCTTTTGAAAACAGCACTCAGGCTAGTGTTGCCAGTTTTTTCCCAACTGAGCGCGCGGATTCCCATGCGCAGACAGCCCAAAAAGCGCGAAGCTGGTAGGTGGCCCTCTGGTGGTAAAATTTATCTAATTAAGCATCGACAAAAATCTGGAATTTCACTTCTCTTTTCATATAACATACATTTAGGAATTATTTAATGGAGATCAGATGACAGTTTTAAATTCAGCAAATTTATTGACAGTTATTTACAAAATTATTTAAAAAGAAATTTCTTTTACAAAAAAATTAAAAGTTACAATTCATGAGGTAAATCAAAAATTTCTGTTGGTATTTCTGCAATGATATCATCATTTCCTTGAACATTATACATAACATGAGTATTAAAATTGAAAATCATCCTCTCTGTTGGAATAAATAAATTACAACATTTACCTTCCATTTGAAGTGACGTTTGAATGCGTAAAATTGAACTTAACAAATTTAACCATTTTGTTCCTTAATTTGTTTTTAACAATATTCATTTTTAAGAATATTCGTTCAACAAATGCATTGCTTGCAGGAAGAGTCAAAATTCTAAATGCAAATTTTGAAATATTGGGATAAACAAATTCCCCATTACACAGTTTCATGGTCGCTGCCTTCCTCCAAAATGTTTCACAGTCGGTTGGAATGTTGTGATCAAAAATTTCTGCCCAATCTGTGAACTTCAGGGATCTCCATTCACTTTCCATTTCTTGCAAATTTAAATCTGTCATTTGGATCAAATCAAATGGCAGATTTTCAAAGTTTGAAACTAACTGATTCAAACAGTTGCCAGGTGATATATTTGCAATTTTCTCCAACAATGAAAAATTTAAAGGAAAGCGAACTAAAATTTCCCAGCAAGCAATTTTCAAAAATTCCATGCATCTACTTTTAAAGAGAAGGCATACACATGAAAAGACGTTTAATAATCTGAAAGCTTTCGGATTGGTTCAACATGTAACCGAATTAGTAGAGTTATATTCAATCACAGAGCGTGGAATCGTATCCTGAATGTAGTTGTTTAGATTGATAGTATCAGTTTTAGCAGCAAGGATTGACCTTTCACACAATCAGTTGAGATCTTTATAATTTTCTGAATTGTTTAGTAGAACATAATCTATAACTTCTCTAAACGAAGTTACTACATTACAAAAAAATAAAAATATATTTTCTCCATTTATTAGCTCATAAGGGAAAGTACCTTCACCTTTTCAGCAAAGCTTGAGCAGCTGCACGCTATTGAAGTTGTAATTTGTTTTAGAAAATTTCTTACGTCTCTCCAAAGAGTTTAATAAAAAAAGAAATAATTATGGTTATTTATTTATTTATTAGATCTTTTAACTACCCCCCTTAAAACGTGAATCATTAAGGCAAATCCGTAGCTGACGAAAAAGATAGGCTCTGGCCGTGACCACCTAGAGAGAAGGCCTCTGCAATGAAACTGAATACATTGTTACATTATCATAGATAGTGCAAATTCAGAGCTCATTATTGGTAGAAATACGAATAACAATGCACTATCATTGTGATGCAATAATGTATTCAGTTTCATTGCGGAGGCTTTCTCTCTAGGTGGTCACGCTCTGGCACTGAAAATTTACCTGATCTTCTTGTTCGAAACATTCATCTAACCTTCATTGTTTCCAACAAACGAAAAAATACTAATTGCTAAACTCCAAGATGGAAACAATGAATGTTACATTGTTGCTTGGACTAAGATGGCCAGTTGATTTTTCAGTGCCGGGGCCTGTCATTTTCGTCGGCTGCAGCAAGTATTAATTTCATCAACCACAGTGCCGCAACATACAAATACGATCAGCCGATTGTTGACGCAAACACGACAGGTTGATCGTTCACACATGCAAGCAAAGAAACATAAACCAATATCTGTTTCATATATGAGGGGCGATTAATGAATAAGGTCTCCATGGCTATAACTTTTTTATTTGTTAACCGATTTTCAAAATTCTTTTTGTATCTTATACTCACATTTGTCTTCTATGTAATGCACTATTCACTTTTCGACATAGTCCCCATCCCTTTCCACGCATTGCGCCAACTTAACTTAAATTTTAACTATATAGCTTACTTCTAAGTTGCCTTTTAAAACCGGACAAACATACTTACATTGCCTTTTATCCAGGGTGAATATAAAAGTCTGAACCCCCACTTTTATTTTATGAACCGAAGCAGATATGTCAATTTTGATGAATCCAATGAATATGAAGTTGAGGGTGGCCTATCCCGTGGTGCACTTTTCATCATCCCAAATATGCAAATTAGGACACATTCAAAATTTATCTCAAAAACCGTAAGGGATGGAGAAAAAGACCCAATTGCAAACTTGTTCAGCATAAAAAAACAAAGAAAACAAAAAAATCATCCAAATCGGACCAACAGTGGTGAACTGTTGGTAGCTTACAAACAGTCACACTGCACAAGAAAAACTGAATGTTGATATTTCCACCATGTAAAGCATGCAAATCAAAAAATTAACATAAATTACCATACTTACATTTACTTTCATGCGGAAAAGCAAATAAAAGGCATGTTTACAAACGTCCAGAACGTAGCTGTGTGGCCACTTACAATGTGAATAGAGGCGCAAATTTTATGGACGCGTAGCGGCCGTCCCGTCCATTGCGTTCGTCGCAGTTTGTGTGTACGCATCTTAATTTTTTGCTTTCGGTGATTTCAGACATGTGAATACGCTACGATTATGGCGTTTCTGAGCAAATAAATACAAAAGAATAAAAAATAATGGCTTCATCGTTTATTCCTTTTTATTTTTCAAAATATACTTCAGGAACAAAAATCAAAGCAAATTATTCCTTTTATCTTAGTATTTGGTATTGTAAAGCCTCAGTACATATAATTCCGAAATACTATGAAAGAAAAAGCATCCGTCGCGTAGCGCTCTGTGTGACCGTACCTTTCGAGGAGTGGAGCCCATACTTGAAGTAACTGGCATACGAGATACCATGAATCAATTCGGCCTTGCCGTGCGTTCATTCACAGCATCATCCCCAAACGCAAGACACATTCGGCGACATGATGCTGCTACTGACAAGCCCAACTTGAAGTCATAAAGTAAACAACACTTTACCATCTCCTTCGATACCTCCATTGTCCTCACTTCTGCACGAGATATGAGGAGACGTTGCTAATATCTTCAAAATTGATGTCAAGAACGTGCCTCGGTTTACGATACTTCGTATGCCAGTTCATATTCATTGAGTTCTCCAGTATCCCTTTCACAAGCTTATTGTCGTGAGTCTTCATCTTCTGTATCATAATCAAAAGGAGATCCTGTATAAACTTACCGATATGGGCCAAGCTTAAATCGAGGTAGATGGATTGGTTTTTCACCGTCCTTCTATCCAGCTGGGCAATGGTCCTCAGGGTAACATTCTGGAATGACTGTAGTTCACTCCATCTGCTTTTACAGATAGTCGTCCACGCAGGCATGCCATAGAGGAGTATGGTCCGGATAATCGATTTGTACAGAAGTAGCTTGTTGTCAATGCTGAGAGCGCTGTTGCGAGCTATGATACTGTACTTAGCCCTCTTCGCTGTGTTCAGAGCATAGGACATATGCTGGTTCCATGAGAGTCTTGAGTCAATGATAACTCCCAGGTACTTGTAGTTGTCCACCCAGTCCAGTTTCTTATTGAACAGAACAAGAGAATCTGGGAGATGCTTGAGCTTCCTATTGAGGTACAAAGCCTTGCACTTTCCGACGTTAAGGTTCAACTTCCAGCAGTTAAACCAGTCTTCGAACTGCTTCAAGGCGCACTGCAGCCGAGTGAATATGTATTTATAACAACGAGATAAGATTGATGTGAATGTGTATTTATACAGGCTATCCTTCCTGCTTCCCCCTGACAGATTTTGGATCACACGGTACATTTATTTCAAGGTGTCTAGCAAAACGATTTCGTAAAATTCACTGATTTTTCTGGAAGAAACCTACTATTGGCATTGGCCTTGACGTTTAAACATTAAACCCTTTTTGAATTAATCCTCACTGGTCTGTCGAGATTGCATGTCCCTTCTGAAGATGGATTCAGTGAACCTTTAATTCTAGCTAAATTATATGCTGTGGCAATTTCTTTTAATGCAGCAGAGAATTTGTAATTTACTTGACAATTCGTCAAATGATGAGCCGTGCGATTGTGAACGCAGGAAATGGGGAAGGAATCAACACTTTTATTTTATTTCTTTTGAGAGTATTAACATCAAGTAACAATAAAAAAAATCAATACGTCAATGGAATAACGACGTCCATGGATAATCATTGTAAATCTAAATTTCGCAGTTTCAATCGACACTAGTAACTTATACTATTACTCGAGAACAAAGATTAAGACTATTAAAGTAGACTTGAGAGAACGAGAACCCCCAAATTCGTCACCGGGTACATTCTTAGATGAATGCAGACCTCTCACGCCAATCGAGCCGAAACGAGAAAGTACGCCAAATAACGGCGTCTTCGGAAAAAGTTTACGAAACACTCTCGCATGATTTTCCACTTTAGAGAGTGCGGGACAAGAAAACATGAATGCAAAACTTTTATTTTCAGGAAAACCGCAACTCTTCAGTTGCATCAAAGTACTGCAGACACTCTCTTCTTTAAGAGCATGACTCAAATACACGGATGCTGCTTCCACCTTTTCCCCGCAAAAAGCAATCCCAATTATGGGTGGCTGTAAATTCTCTTGTACTTCAAACATCGGAACGATAAAAGTATCTGTTCTGGCACAGCCAAATATGACCGTGAAATCTTTCTTCTTTAAGAACGATCGCACCAAACAGTCCACATGCAAAGGATGTGGACCAAAGAAAATCACACACTTCACCTTTGCGCACTGAGGAATTCCGGTAAGCATTGAAAGCTCCTCTCCACTCATCTGGTCAGGCCCAACAGCAGAATTTATAATGAAGGGATAAATATCTACCCCTGGCATCTCAGGCAAAAGAATACAAGTAAAAGCAGGACGATTGCGTCTGACCAATAAACAATCGCCGGAGGACTCACTTGTCCCAATTACGCCTTCAGCACCTGTACCTATAAAAAAACAATCATGTGGCAGCTCGCCCTTCAAATGGTTCATCACTATAAATAAAAAAAAAATCTCATTAAAAATACATATCTACCATCTCAATTCTACGAAGGTGATGAAATGAAGAAAATATGAAGAATACGTAAAAAAAAAAATACATACAAGTGACATCAGATGGGTCCTCGTTTAAAATTAATTTGAAAAACGACTTCGTACCAAACAGAACCGCAATTTTCGGACGACAGAAAACCTGGCAAAGAGTACTGGAGATGTGGTCGAAGATTTCCTCATCCATATCTTTTTCCGATTTACTTCTCCAAAAAATCCAAGAAATTCGATGCCTGTTCCTTTTCACGCATTGGCTTAACCAATTCCACATCTTACACACTTGTGCGCAATTATACAGATCCCTCATTGGTAAATGGCTTAAGATTTTGTCTACAATCAAGGGCGTCTGGCCGATTTGGTGAGCTAGACACGATCCAAACTCATCCATGCATTCTACGTCGGACGCATCGTCAGATCCTTCTCCTGTAACAAGAAATAAAATCTTGAAAACATTCCGAGAAAGAGTCTTAGCTGTGAAGTATAAATACCTTTATTAAGAGCTTTAGCAAAAAGCCACTCAAAATAATGCATGCTTGGTCTATAGGTTTGCACGGTGACTTGAAAACGGGTTAAGTTTTTCAAATTCTGTTTACAGAAATATGCCCATCAAGGCCGTATCAACTTATCAGAAATTTTCGTGGAACCCTTCAAGTCCAGAAAGCAACAGTGTAGTCATTCTTGACGAATCGATTGTTCCAGG
>JAHWFO010019242.1:0-10468 GCA_023313115.1 Rhysida immarginata | reverse complement strand
CGAGGGGGGGTCGACGACCAACCCATTATGGAAAAAGGTCCGCCTCCCAAATATGGAAAAAGGTCCGACTCAGTGGAATTTTTGAAAAAAGGTCCGGAATTTTTGAAAATCGATCCCCCTAGATAACGTCCTGGCTACGGCCCTGGATGAGAATAGGGACAAAGATGGATTTGAAAAAAGACGGCTTGGCTTTCTTTCCTAGCTCAAGTTTGTTACAACGGATCACCACATTTCGCATCAGACACAGCTTGCTTTTGATTTTATTCCAAAGCCCGGCGTACGACTGTTACTGCAACAGCATAAACTGTAAGTTCGATCTTATTTTAAAAATAATTGATCTATGACAGAACTGTGATAATTGACAGGACTGCGATAATTGACGGTTTTGCTAATAGTAAAAAAGTCGCTCTAAGTATGAAGGTGTTCTGTTACAATATGATAAAGTCACTACTGTCAATTTGACTTTATAACCCAACACAAAAACACATCTCAACTGTTATATATAAACATTGCTCTTCAGTGAAAATGGCTCATCGGTTTCTTTTTAACCTCCCTCCTTGCTCAATTTCCTCGGCAGACTGTTGTGAAGGCTTATTGCACGACCACTATATTTTAAAACTAAAAAATATCAATTATACACAATTAATGAATATTATAAAATGAGAAAATATAATGTTATTTGCTTTTGATTTTATTCGATTGGATTTTTTTTTGTATTTTATGACTTTTCCTTTTTATTAATTTATTCAACTGAAAATGTTTTACTATGCACATATAACGAATTTCATAAAATGTAAAAAACTAATGTTACCTAGCTCTGACTTGAATTGTTAATCAGTTTTATAATTTCATTTGAATGTTATTATTTTTTATGAAGATTAAAAAATAAGAATCGTATACATGTAATGAATTTCGTAATTTAGAATAGCTAAATTACTTACTTAGGAACCGAATTTGATTTATTTATTAGGACCGATAGGTACTTATGTTTTCACAATGTGCGTTCGTCTGTCCGTCCGTCTGTCTGTCTGTTGGTGCTCTAGCTTTCGAACGCTTCCGAATTTTCGACTTCCGTTTTCGCAATTCGACAACTTAGGGAAATCGGAAGACTGAGTTCGTTAGTGGAAAAAAATCGGTCAACTACTTCCGGTTCAAAAGGTCAAAAATAATATAGGGGACCACGTTTTTCACTATACAATTCCATGTATGAATGGCCTGTGCATTGCCAAATGCTGTTCTCCCTTTAAGATTCTATAGCTAAAGCAGAGAAAAGGCTTGTGAATTAAGTGAAGATACGTGATCGTATTCCTTGATGGTCTATATCAGTCAGAACTGGTTTAAGGGTATGTGGTTTAGTGGTACAATCATGGTTCACTGGAAAGTTTCAATGCTAAGATATGATATGTATTATATCAAACAGCTTGAAATAACAAGTCATGATTGAAATATTAACGTAAAATTAATGACAGTCGACATAGGTTCAATGGTATGTGGTTTCAGGGGGAACTTTCAAAGCTCAGATTTGGCATATAATATATAAAACAACTTGGAATGATGTGTCATGAATGAATATCACGTAAAATGAATGATAGTCGAAATCGGTTAAAAGGTACCTGCTTTTCGTGGACCCATTATGGTTCATTGGAACTTTCAATGCTAAACTATGGCATGTAATATATCAAACGACTTGGAATTGCTTCAGCAATTGAGGCTCACTTCGTTTAACATCTATATACTAAAACTCTTGCGTGTATTTATTTATTTATCTGTAATTCTATCTCCTCCTAGACGGTTTGAGATAGCGACTTGAAATTTTCAGGGCAGGCTTATCAATAAAAAACCTGCTCTATCGCCAAAAATCAGCCCCCTACGACCCCCCCCCCCGCCTTCCCTACTTTCTGGGGTTTTCATTTAAAATTATCTGCTTTTGCTTTGTAATTCCCCTCAACAGATGGCGCGGGCGGGCGAAGCCGCGGGTAACAACTAGTTATGTATAAATGCCTACAAATTAAAGAATTTTTATTGTTCAAATATTTATTTATTTATTTATTTGCAAATTTACATCCAAAGTAGGACATGTACAACGAGAGTTACATAGGTTAAGGTATAGCTTGTTGAATCAAGTTAAAAACATGGAATTTATGGTTTGAACATGACTTAAACGTACAATTTAAAATCTCATTCCTAGTATTGAATGGTAAATTATTCCAATAATCACAAGCACTATAGGGAAAGTAAGATTGTAAATATTTTGAAACCATAATCTTTGGTCTAAGTTTATATCTTTGTGTAGTTCGAGTATTAGGCGAATCAGTAAGCCATTGGTTAACATAATGGAGCGGATGGTTGCTATCAGTAATTGCTCGATATATTTCTTTAAGACGAGCAATTTTAATTATAGATTGCAAGGAAGGTATTTTGTACATATTAAAGATATCAGACATAGATGCGTATTTAGAGAGTGCTAGGGCTGCCCGCAAAACATTATTATAAGCTACTGAAACACGGGAAATTGTGAACTTTGAGGCTGCAGACCAGAATAGGATGCCATATTCTAGTTTAGGAACTAACATTGACTTTAGTATTTGTATCATCTCCTTTTTGGTTAGCGTTTTTCTTAGGTTTTGAAACAGAAATTTCAGACGATTGAGATCAAGAAGCAGCGATTCAATGGTTTCTTTAAATGATAGTTTGGTATTAAGCTGCAGGCCTAATAAATTGCATATGTGAGACGGGCTAGGGTTTTGATTGTTGAACAACAATATAGTCGTTTTGGACTCGTTAAATTGTAGTCCATGCGTTACGTACCAATTTTTCAAGGTTTGAATGTCGTCAAGGATTCTATTATATGCTAAAGTAAACTCATTAGGAGGAAAGGCCGTAAACAAAAAATTGTCATCTACAAATGATATTATATTGCAGTGCAGAGGTAGTTTAAATATCTCAGCCGTGGCCGCTGCATACAACACAGTAGCGATCGGGGACCCCTGCATGAGGCCCATGGTAGATGGATGTTCAGTAGTAGTATTATTAGACTCCATGTAATTGATTCTGTTAGTAAAATAGTCACGCAATAAATTTAAAGTTAGCGAATCAACCCCACACTGGGTCAACTGCATTAATAGAGTGCTTCTTTCAACGGTATTGAATGCTTTGGCAATGTCAGTATTAATTAAGAAGCATGACAATCCTTTGTCGACTGCGTGAATGATATAGTCAAAGATCTTAAATAAAGGATAAGTTATTGGGGTTTGAGGACGACCCCCAAATTGGTTTGGGGGAATACAGGACCATAGGAAAGACGATAAGTTAGAGAATATAAGTTTTTCTGCAATCTTGGCTAAGGCTGAGAGTGTACATATTGGACGGTAATTACAGATATTGGTACCATCTCCTTTCTTAAACACCGGAGCGATAAGGGTACTTTTGAAATCAGATGGGAAGGTTTGAGTGGTGCAAATCATTTGAATCATATGGTTAAAAATAATATTGCCAAAGTGGCCCCAATTTTTTATAACTCTAATGGTTAATAAGGCGTCTCTGCTCGAGGTTTTGTTATTGGATTGCTTTATGGCTAGTCTAATAGCGCTCAAAGATATAGGGGGAATATGGAAATTACCAATAGCTAATTTTTTCTCAATGGTATCTTGGTTTCTTTTCGTTTTGTTGGGGTTATCAATCCATTCTAAGTAGGCACGTGCCTGGTGGAAAGGAA
Organism: Rhysida immarginata; assembly: GCA_023313115.1. NCBI lineage: Eukaryota > Metazoa > Arthropoda > Chilopoda > Scolopendromorpha > Scolopendridae > Rhysida > Rhysida immarginata. Next base: position 6,753 of record JAHWFO010019242.1, on the reverse strand, counting down.
AATTTTTCTTATGTGTTTTGTGGTTACGAATAAATTTCCATAGGTCAAATATTTTTGTGCCCTTTTTTACAATTGTGGACCTCTTAGCCCGTTTAATCTCTTTTTTGAAAGTCAAGTTTGCCTTTTTTAAACTTTGCTTGTTAGTTGCTGTGGAATCTATAATAAATGATTTATATGCCGATTTTTTATCTTTCCAAAGTGATAAAATTTTATCATTCCACCAAGGACGCCTTACTTTATTATACCTTACATTCTTAATTTGTAAGCCTGCGTCCAACAGAGCCAATTTGAAATTTGAATACATAATATAAAAAAGGATATTAACGTCCTGGGTATTGAAGTAACTTGTCCAATCAAGGTTAGATAATATGTTCCTAAATTTGATCCAATCAACACCAACATAATCAAAGTGCTGTGTAAATAAGTTTCGGTGCTTTTCGTTTTCGCGCACTTTGTTAATTTGAACTATTAATGCGTGATGGTCACATTTGGGTAAAGTCTCCTGCTTAACGAGAAAGTCCGACCATGAAAGAGGAAGAAAAATTTGGTCGAGTATGGTTCTAGATGATTTGGTTATTCTTGTTGGCGAGTTGATAATGGGATGAAGGTGAAACAATTTGCATTGCTCAATCAGAGATTTAGCCTGAAAGGAGTCAGTTCCAAAGTCAACATTAAAGTCTCCGATGATTAGATTTGTAGCATAACGATGGGATTCTTCAATTAAGGTTATTAGCTCAGCGATCGGTATATAATTGGGTCTGTAGAAAGCTAATAAGTTGATCTGAAGGTTATTTAATTGAGTGTTCAAACAAATGTATTCAAGTCCAGAAATTGATTGACGGTCCAATATTTGATAATTCCAATCATCTGATACTAGCACGAGAACGCCACCTCCTCTAGAAGATCTATCCTGACGTATGACATTATAGTTATTGAGTTGCAGAAAGTTATGAGAATGACTATCAGTCAGCCAAGTCTCAGTAAAAACACACAGGTCAGGAGTGTGGGTTTGTATCCACAGTACAATATCATCAATCTTATTAGTTAAAGAGCGGGCGTTTATGTAACTAACTACCAGAGGTTTGGTCTCATGAGTAATGGAATTTTTCGACATGCTATGATCTTGGAGTCGAGGCCTGCCTCGCATCATTAGGAGATGCGAATATAGCATCAGGCAGGAGGGTAGGATTACGGCCTAAGTAAGGACGGATAGATAAACCTTTAGGCCAATCGAAGGAGTTGAATAAGTAGTCTTCGTCCTCAGAAGAAATTCGGACAAAGAAAAACTTAGATGTGGTTCCCGCTTTGGTTATCCATCTCCCGCATTGTAAGACCTGTAGACCGTGGTCAGTGAGGGATTTAGCCAGTTGATGAGGAGAGACTGATTCGTGCAGATTTCCTATACATAAACGACAAGTATCATATCTTCTCAAAGGCAAGTCCCACTTTGTCTGACTTTTATGCTCTTTATTGGCTCTATTATTATCAACGGATTCACTTGCAATTAATTGAGATTTAACCGTGATTTGTTTTTTAGCATTGTTTGTAGACGTGGTGATATTTACTGTAGGTGTTGTCTTCTGAGGTGATGTTGTTAAGAGTTCAGTATCATTTTCCTCCATCGTAGTTTGCGAAGGCTGTTCTAACCGGCGGTTTCGTTCTATTTCAAGTGCAGAGGGAGGTTTTTGCATAATGTCATCCCTCAATGTTGTGGGAGACGTAATAATATTGATGACCTAACGAGTCTCTATATATAAAGAATAACTTCACTCCCCATTTAATTTTTCAGTTCTTCAAGTTTATTCGTTTAAATTCTCTTTTAACGTTAGCTTACCTAAATAGTTATTTGCAATTTAGTTTTCATAAAGTGTTTTAAAATGTAGGTTAATTCTATGATGCTATAACACGAAAATGTGCTCTTTTTTCCTCTTTGGCGGTAAAATCATTCTTGTTATATGATATAAACATTCGCCTATATCGCGACCAAAAAAGCTCAGGTGATTGCGGTTCGGCAGTTTCTCACGAAATTAATACTTTTAATGCAGAGCAGAGTCTCGATTTACATTATGTAATAATAATTAAAATAAACCACTCCGAGAGCAGAATATGGTTTCGTATATTTGCTTTAGAATCCAAAAGAATAATTATTTTTTCTTATTTCTTTATGTAATACTGTAAAAAGTGGATTAAAATTTAAAAGTGAATTATGATAAATAAGATTGTAATAAACCGTATTCTGACTTATGTCGGACCCGTCATTCTCAAGTTTTGACCTCTAATATCATGGCAGACATCACTTCAATTCGCTTTAAATATGGCGCCGTCTTTATCACTGTCCTCTTTCTTTAATCTCGTTGTTCATGATACATTAACAATAATAATTGCCCCATCAACAAGGAGTTATCCGATATTATCCATATTTATTGGGGAGGGGGGGGGCGGGGTTCGTCTACCTCTGACTATGAGAAACGGGAAATGACTGTGGATAACGACATAATAAACCGATGACGAGACCTCTTGTCCACAAAAAAATTTTAATTTGCATATACGTATTTCGAACTCATTGAGTTTATTATTCCCAGTAATAAGAAACAATTCATCAGGAACGCTTGCTCCCGACAATTGACGAAGAATTGGGCAAAGGACAGTTTGGACAGGAAGACTCTCTCCACCATCGCCTCTCTCAAAGACAAGGACTGCTTCTTCTTAAAGTCGGACAAAGGTAATTCAATTGTTATGTTAAGAAAAGATAATTATTTTGCTATTGTCACTAGACTTTTAGAGGAGGGTCCTTACACCAAGTTGTGTAAAGATCCTTTACCTAAATTGGTTAGGACCGTGAAGACAGCCATAGCCAATTGCAAGCACTTCATTAACTCCACCTTGGCCCGAAAACTATTGATTCATAACCTAAAATACGCCCTACCTAATATCGTTTCTAATATTTACGCCCCTACATATGAGCTGGGGAAATATTTAGCTGGTTACTTGTCCAAGTTAAACATCGACGTACTGGATCTTTCAGTGAAGAACAGCGTTCAACTAGCGAGTAAATTGAAGAAGGTGACTCTTTCCAAAGATTGCCTGTTAGTTTCCTTCGATGTCACTTCACTTTTCCCCAATCTACCCATACCAGAGACCTTGGACTTTCTTAAAACTGTATTGATGGATAACAAATTGGGACAGGATGTGATCGACGACATCGTTACCTTATGCAAATTGTGCGTCAACAACAACTTCTTCCAATTTAATGGGGAATTCTACCACGTGTCTTCGGGAACTCCCATGGGAAGTTGTTTAAGCCCCATATTGGCCGAAATATTCATGAGGAAGTTTGAAGCACAACTGGCGGCCGCTGATGGGTATTTCCCGGAAGTATGGTATCGATATGTGGATGATGTTTTCGCCATAATCGATACCAGCAAGACGGACGTCCATTCTTTCTTGAAGCACATTAACAGTTTTTACAAAACTATTCAATTCACGGTCGAGTTGGAAGAACGGTGCCATTCCCTTTCTAGACTTAAAGATTATACGGACGATTGATAAGCTTGATTTCGACATATACAGAAAACCGACCCACACCGACATATACATTCACCACGACTCAAACCACTGCTGGCCGCTTTTGTGTTCTTGATTGTTAGATCCGTAAATATACTTCTGTCTAAGGCCAGGTTCAACACGGAGATAAGACATATACAGGAGATCGCGAGATTGAATGGCTACAATATCGGATTGGTAAAGGATTTGCTACGGAGAACAAGATTTGCAAAGATGTTAAGAGACTCGACGACCCTCAACCATACACCAATAGCGACGTTTAGAATACCGATTACTTAAAACAATGCGTTGTCGGCTAAGTTGCGAACCATTTTTAAGGATACAAATGTGACGTTGGCGTACAAGAACCCGAATGTCCTGAAGAACCTCCTGGGGAATCCCAAAGATAACAGTCCACCTTTACTCCAGTCTGGGATATAGTAAATTCCCCAAGATCTATCGAGGAGCAACGTGTAGGAACGTTCATAAAAGGTTCAAGGAACATACGGTCCACGCCAGGTTTGGACGCCCTCATAAATCGGTGATAGCTAAACATATGCTCGATACTGGACACGACATTTTGTTAAAAGATTGCAAGCTGCTTAGGCACGTAAGAAGTAGGAATGCATTGGATGCCTTCGAGACGTAGAAATCGCCAAAAAGGACCCGGGTCTCCTGCTTAACGGTGACGCAGGCCCTATCGGGGACTCGACTCTAATCAAATCGCTTAAAGATTAGAGATTTTTCTTATTTTTTTCGGTTTAGTTTTTATTATTTTTCTCTCTTTTGTATAATCATTTTTACAATTTGTACGTATGTAGACAGTCGCCCACCCTTCTTTTCCTTTTGTTTTTGTATAATTCTCCCTCTTTTTGTTAGTTTGTTTTTGCATCTTGCTTGTAACCTTGGGGCATTTGTCCTAGGTCCGCGTTTTGTTTGTAAAGGTGGTTCCCCGTTCCTCATTGGCCAGTGTGTTTTTGTAATTGGTCCTGAATGGGGATCGGTAACCTTCTCTCTTATATAAGACTTTGTTTTACCAAATACTCATATGGCATTGAATATAAACTCAATGAGTTCGAAATACGTATATGCAAAATAAAACATTTTGTGGACAAGAGGTCTCGTCATCGGTTTATTACCTCTGACTAGTAAACTATTAAATGCATGCTCACGGGACATTATCATTTGGGTTGATACAAGGTGTCCGGGTGCCTGTATAGGCTCATCAGTTGACATCTGTGCGAGACGTCCATTGTTGTGTTTTCCTTTGACACCAGACCATCGCGCGATACGACTGCAATGGTGTCGTGAACGAGTGGGCTGGCGAATGGAATGGCGCCCGGTGGTCTTCAGCGACGAAACCAGCTTTTGTTTGGACACCGACGACAGACGCGGACGGGTGTGGCGCAGACCATTGGAACGTGCCAATGAACAATGCATCCGGTATCGCCATCGTGGACCAACACACGGGATCACGGTCTGCGGTGCCATCGGCTATTATACCACACCACTTTTAGTCACCATCCAAGGCACCCTGACAGCTGCATGGTACGTAACAGAGATTCTGCAGCCCGTATTACTGCCCTTTCGGCACAGCATACCCGGCGCAGTCTTTCAGCAGGATAACGCCAGACCGCACACGGCAAACGTGAGCATGGCATGTCTGCATGATGTCAACTGCTTGCAATGGCCCGCGAGGTCCCCGGACCTATCGCCAATTGAGCACGTGTGGGACATGGTGGGACGTCGTTTACGATCACCCCGCAATTTCAATGAAATGACACAGCAGGTTCACCAGACCTGGGCAGACGTACCCCAAGATGACATTCGCCACCTCTATGATCACCTACACCTGCGGCTGGAACAATGCATCGCCGCTAGAAGTGGTGTCACAACCTACTGATGCTGCTTTCCGTTGGGACACCCTGTATAAACGAGTGCACGTCTTGGCTCCATAACGTAATAAAGGTGTGTTCAGATGCTTCTCTTGCTTTATACCTACTTTTGGCTCATTCGGATAACTCCTTGTGGGTGGGGCAATTTCATTGCAAAGCAGAGTATTTTTGGGTTATGACTAAAGGCTTGGAATATTTGCAAGATATTATTTAAACTATTTTAATAGGTTATTTTCAAACATGCCATAAAATTTTTTTCAAGCACATACAAATTGCTTGTTTTTCAATGAAACATTTTAAAATTATTATGTTTTTGGGGCCTGATAAATTTCCTTGGTGCCCCAAAATATGGATACTTTAATATTGCAGCCGTTTCTCCTCACATCCATTGCTTTAACATTGCAGCCTCTATGTGCATAACTTGGAAACGTGTCGTGATAGAAAAAAAAACTAAAAGCAGATTTGAATTCTATATGCCAATTACTCTTAAAAGCCCTATCTGTTGTCTTGGATGCAAAACTGTGTTAATTAGTGTTATTTGGTCCGCGTCTTACTACACATTGCACTTTTTTTTATTCTGTCGATGTAAAACCTCCGTATGAGCAGGTTCTGTAATAAACGAATGCATGAATATGATATTACACTCAAAAGTTATTCGATATTATTGTATTATAAAATTTTTATGGACACACTATATAAAGCGCACGTCATAAGTGTAACGGGGATTTGTTAATGTATACTTACATTATAAAAGTAATTTAATGAATAGAAAGGAAACACTGATGAGTGTAAGAATAAAGATAATTTAATGAAGTAATTATTTGAATGCTACACTTGTCAGAATACAATTCCATACACCAAACTATGGAGTAAACAGTTCATTGTAAAATTAAATAAAAGTTCATTTAATTAGAAATGTCCTGGACCTGACGAGAAGTAGAGGGCAATGATGGCAATATCGATAATTCACTTAGTGCCTGGGGCAATCCGTCAGTTTCTAGAAGTGACGTCGGCTCTGCCGAGACTGTCATAAATAAACATGTCAGGCAACCGAAATGCCCAGGACCGATAGGATTTTAAAGTATTCGAGAACGAAGGAGGAAAGCATTTGATTTCTAAAGAAGCCTTTCATTGTTAATAATTAGATGAAGTTGCTAAGGATGCCTCTGGTTGCTAAGCAAGGGCGCAATTCTAAGGGAAATGTATAGTTCAAACGGAATAAATATACATGAAAAGTTAAATGGAGAAAGTAGGAATTCTCTATAGATTAGAACATATACGAATCCTTTAATTTGTAAACATTCCTATTTAATGA
>JAHWFO010019240.1:0-20305 GCA_023313115.1 Rhysida immarginata | reverse complement strand
TTGCTGTCAACAGCAAGGGGATTGTCAAGGATTCAGTTTACACCTTATAGAATAGGATTGTTTTGACTTTTGTTCAAGGACCCAAGAGTATTGGCAGAGTTGGAAAAGTGGTTAGGATCGAATTCGAGACGGGATGAAGGAGTGTAACATGTTTTAAGAACAAAGAGTGAACCTTGAACGATGAAGATGGCCAGATGTGACTAATTGTCACGTGAGTGATAAATTTCAAATAAGTTGAGAAATGTTACCAAGTTCTTGATTGGTTGAAGAATCACCTTTTGGTGATTGTCTAGCGTGTATTCGAACGTTTGATTGGTTAAGGAAACTGGATCTGTTTTGTCAGTAGTTCCAGAGAAAGAATCTTCGGTAGTAGAAGTTTTGATTTTAAGAGAACCGGGTGTGCGGTTCACCTACTCGCAATTTTATTTTCCAATTCGGCCTCTATCTGAAATTCAAATGAATTCAGATGGGAAATTTTAAATTAGTATTATTAACTCCTGATTAAGTTTAGTTTTTCCATTACGTTTCACACCACGTAATTCTTGAGTTAGCTCGATGCCGAGGATTCTTAAGTATATTCCATCTAGCTGCGCACCAGCTCAATCAATTCAATAGCTAAAAAAGTTAATGTTAGTTTGAGAAAGAAAAGCCAGCCCAGAACGGTATAAAAATTTCATCATGGAAGAAGGAGCCTAGCAGAGAAACCTACCAGCCATTTCTGAAGAGGAGTCCACCCCCCCTCCAGACGTTTCGACGGAGCCAGAGAGCGAGTGCCATCCAAGAGCGGACAGATTCGAGAAGAGACGGTAAAGCCCAGTTCCAATTTAATGTCTCAATGGCCATTCTATTCATATTATTCATGTTTTCTTTATTTCAATTTCTATTCATTTAAAATGGGAACGGAACATTCTTATTCCTAAATTTCTAGTGGGAAAGACAATTACATTTTAGAGTCAAGTTACAACTCAGTTTAATTCTATCACCCCTTTAGCGTCAATTGCATCAGGCTGATCATTTTGTTATCTTACATAAAGTCTTGCCATTAGTTATATTATTGCCAGAAATTGAATATCTAAATTAAGTTCAGTCAGAAGAACATATTTCTTTACTGTTAATCATTTGATACAAAATTCCACAGAACAGTGTTTCTGTAGTTCTATATTTTAATTAGCATTATTAAACAGTTAAGACTTACAAGTCGATTGAGAATATTTTTAGTCTTAGAAAAGTGATTGTTAGAATTTCCAAATTCTATTCTTGTCTAAAGAATTATAATTACATTTATTACAATTATCATAAGTCAATTCTGATACTCTATCATTATTTCTGAATACAAATTATCTGTTTAATACAAATTCTCTGTTTGATACAACGATAAAGGCTTTCTTTTTATAAATTGAATTACTCTAAGATTTTCATTCTTTAAATTGATACATTGGTTTACACATCATTGCTTAAATTTATTTCTTATTGCCTCAATTTCTGTTTTATACAATTGTTGAATGTCCCAAATAAATATTCTATTTTATATGTTAAAACTGCCTCGAGTACTTTGATTTTCTCCTCACTTGGCCGGGCCTGTTTAAGCGGGAAGAATCTAGTTTGTGTGAAAGGGATAACCTTTAAATTATCTTAAACACTTTGTGGAAAGTATAATCCACTGGCGCAGTCCTTTAATAATAATTAATTATTCATTCGACCACTTATTTCCATAATTATCCCCAGGAAAATCACATAAAAAATGGCGCAGTCGGACAGGATATTGTAGCGTCAATTCCTTATAAAAACAGTGCGAGAGAATAAAGTAGCATTAAAAAAATTGCACTATTTGATATTTTAAGATTGGAAAAATTTGTTTAGAACAAACTCATTAGAATATTCAAAAGAGTCATTTGCATAAGCATAACTTACATAATTTACATGTTTTGCATGAATTAAGTATTCATAAGATAAATTTAAGTAGAATTAAGTAAAATTATCAATTAAGCCCAAGGACGGGAAACAAAGTACTTAAATCTAGATTGTTCAGGCAGATAAGAATATTTCACGTAAATCCTAAGTTTTAAATATGCCACAAACACAGGGTCAGCCCCAGGGTCAGTTAATACCAGGAGTGCCCGCTCCTCCGCCACTTCCAATGCAAGCCCCCCCGCCGCAGTCATTTGCGTTAGCTAGTGAGATCAAACAATACGATGGATCTACGGATCCCGAAACCTTTTTCCTCAAAATTGATGAGGTGAGCACGGTCATGAATTGGACACCAGCTGCAAAATTCAATATTGCAAAAATTAAGCTAACTGGGGACGCACATTTCTATTGTAGGGAAGATGGGGAGATGAGAACGGTAAACACTTATGAGGCATTACGAGAGGCATTGAAGGAAAGATTTGGAAAAGAACCGAAAGGAAAAAGTGAAAGATTGTTTATAGAATGTAGACAAGGTGGGAAAGAATCAGTACGTCACTATGCGACGCGTTTACAAAGTCTGGGAAATAAAACCAAGCGAGAAGTAGAAGGTGAAGGGGAACAGGCAGAGATAAAACGTGTCTATGCTCAAGAGATTTTAACAGAAAGAATTAAAGAACGTTTCGTTGAGGGGTTATTACCACCACTGAGAAGAGTTGTCATGTTTAAGAAACCAGTAACGTTGAAACAAGCGATAGAACAGGCTGAAGAGGAGGAAGAAATTATTAAAAGATGGGGATCAGAGGACTATGCATTAAATGCCGTAGGAAAGGAAACAAAAGGAGAAATAGTCGTTACTGTTAGTGCCGAAACAGAAGAAAGAATTGGTAGGCGTATCGAGGAAAGATTGCGTGAGAAAGATAAAGGAAATCAGCCTAGAGCGCGTCCGATGAATGCAGGTAGACCGAATGAACGTGGCCGTCCCACCGGACCGAAGCAGCCACCCAGTCCGAGAAAGGCTCCAGACACCAACCGAGGGACAGGGGAGAATCGAGCGCGAGAAGAGCGTAGCTGTTACCGCTGTAATTTGCGCGGACATTTAGCTAAACATTGCCGTAGACCTCCTGTAAACAATTATGAGTGTTACTACTGCCATAAACGGGGTCATACGATTAGATATTGTCGTGAAAGAATGCGTAGAAACAATAGAAACAACACTCGAGAACAACCAGCTAATGAGCGCGAAGGAAAAGAACGAGTTGCTCAGCCAAAAAACGTGCGAGCAGCCCCTCTCCAGGCCGGAGAGGAAAGAGAGCAGTAAGCGATGAGGACGCCCTCCCATTGGCACACATTTCAGCAGAACCCGAAGAATTGATGGTTAAAGGCAAATTAGGGGAAATTAATGTTAAATTCTTAGTGGATAGCGGAGCCAAAGTAACGCTATTAGGCGAAGACATGTTACAAAAAATAATTAAATTAGGGTATAAAGTTACTGAGGTTACAGAACCCGCTATAAATTTGGTTGGGGTTACGGGACACAATTTCCCTACTGAAGGCATATATCTAATTAAATTTAAATTTGGTACAAAAAGATACATGTTAAAATGTTACATTTGGAAAAGAAGGGAAGATATACCTTATCAAGCTATATTGGGAAGAGATTCTTTAAGGAGATATGGTTTTGTTATTGATTTTCAAAGCAATAGTTTACATGCCAAAAAGAATAACATCTTCTTTATGGGAAAAAGGCCAAAGTCGAGAAATCAAAGTGACTCAACTGAAGTCTCTAATATCAGAGAAATTATGGAGACTGTTTCTGTTAAATGTAAGCATAAAATATCCATTCCTCCGCATTCTGAAATTATTTGTGAAGGTCAATTGGCGAGTACAGCGTTTAAAAATCGTATTGGGGTACTTGAACCTAAAGATTTTTCTGATCCAGGGTTGTTAGCAGCTAAGGTATTGGTTAAGGTTTCGCCAAATGATACCATTCCTATTCGATTATTGAATTATTCTGGAGAAACGTTAATTTTAGAGGCAAATAAAATTATTGGAAATTTAACTGAGGCAGAAGAGGAAAGAGTGGAATTGAGTACAACTATTGAAGAGGGAAAGGAAGTTAAGATAGATAAAGAAAAATTTCTAAATTTATTCCATTTGGATCATTTAACCCCTGACAAAAGAATACCATTAGAGAACTTGTTATATGAATTTGAAGGAGCATTCTCACATCATGAATGGGACCTGGGATGTTGTAAAATTGAACACCACAAAATTGATACTGGGTCATCCCCCCCTGTAGCTCAACCCCCTTACAGAATTCCTTATTCGCAGAGAGGTATCATGAAGGAAATGATAGATAACTTGTTAAAACATCAGGTCATTGAACCCAGCTCTAGCCCCTGGAATGCACCAGCATTGCTAGTTAAGAAAAAGGATGGGTCTTATCGATTCGTTGTAGATTATCGTAAATTGAACAAGGTTACAACTGTTTTCTCGTTCCCTTTACCCAATGTGAATGAAACTTTGAGTCAGCTAGGCAAGGCGAAATATTTCAGTGTATTAGATGCGAATCAAGGCTATTTTCAACTTGAAATTAGTGATTCCGCCAAAACATCGTTCAGTACCCCGGACGCGAAATTTCAGTTTAAGCGATTGCCTATGGGTTTAAACAATTCACCAGCGCTATGGCAAAGAGCCGCTAATTTCATAGTCAGAGGCTTACAGGACCGTATTCTTTGTTATTTAGACGATTTCATTACATTTAATGAAACATTTGCTGAACATTTAGACAGTTTAAAGATGTTGTTTATCAGGTTGAAGGAAGCAAATCTCAAGCTTAAACCCCGTAAGTGTCAATTTCTCAATGATGAAGTAAAATTTTTAGGGCATGTCATATCTGAACGTGGCATTGCTCCCGATCCAGAGAAAATCACAGCAGTGAAAAATTTTCCAAGGCCGAAAACCGTTAAAGAAATTCAATCTTTTCTAGGATTGGCAAATTATTACCGCAGGCATGTGAAATCATTCAGTGCCATTGCAAAGCCATTAACTGATTTAACTAAATTAGACACACCTTTTGATTGGTCTGATGATGTAGAGAAAGCATTCCTCACCCTTAAGCAACTCTTAATTACAGCTCCAATTCTAAAAAGTCCTGATTTTTCCAAACCATTTATAGTCGCCACAGATGCGAGCTCATATGCGTTAGGTGCAGTTTTATCACAGCGCTTCGAAGGAAAGGAACATCCTATTGCGTATTGCAGTCGTTTGCTAAAAAAGAGTGAATTAAATTACTCGGTGATCGAAAAAGAATGTTTGGGAGTAGTGTATGCCATTAAGCAATTTCGAGTGTACTTGTATGGAAATAATTTCACGTTGCAAACCGATCATCGTCCTCTTTCCTGGCTGTTTAATCTAAGAGACCCTACTTCGAAACTTGCCCGCTGGGCGTTTGCGTTAGCCGAATATAACTTTGACATTGTGCATAAGCCAGGCATAAAAAACACCAATGCCGATGGCCTCTCAAGAGTTCCCATTTCTGCAATAGCAGAATACGAGCCGCTGTTATGTAAACAAGAGATAGCTCGAGAACAACACCTAGAGGAAGAGTGGAGAGGGATTAGAGAGTATTTCAAGGGCACGGGCGTGAAGCCCCTCCCCCATGATTGGCCGGATAGAGAAGAGAACTTTTTCATGGATGACGAAGACGTATTGTATCACATAAAAAGATCCCAAGATGGAAAGGAGATTTGGGAACAGGTTGTCATTCCGAATAGTTTGAGAAACCACGTGCTGTATTTGTACCACGACATTCCATCCAGTGGTCACATAAGATCCAAGAAAATGCGAGTTAAAATTGATAAACAGTATTATTGGCCAACCATGCGTTCTGATATTCAGAAATATTGTGCCGAATGTGAAAGTTGTCAGCTCCATGCAGCCCGACCCAAGCGCAAAGAACAACCCTTGCAAAATTTTCCGCCAGTAAAACATCCGTTTTACCGTATTGCCGCCGACATTCTGGGACCAATTACCACTTCTTATGAAGGTTATAAATATATTTTAGTGGTCACAGACCATTATTCCAGATATACGGAAGCCGTTCCTCTTAGGGACCAAACTGCGAAAACTGTGGCTAAGGCATTAGTCACCAGTGTTTTCAATCGTCATTCTATTCCAATCCAACTATTGACCGACCGAGGATCTAATTTTACCTCTGAACTTTTGCGAGAAGTTTGTAAGATTCTGGGTATCAAAAAACTGTTCACCACAGCGTATCATCCCGCCGGAAACGGAATTGTCGAGCGAATGAACAAAAATCTCATCCAGATGATACGTCATTACGTCGAAAAAAGTCAGAGAGACTGGCCAGAATGGCTGTCGTTCTGTATGTTTGCGTATAACACGAGTCCACATTCTTCTTTAGGCGAAAGCCCTTTTCTGTTATTTTAAGGGAGAGATCCCATCCTCCCTGGTGACATCATCACCACGCCGAGAAGGCCATATTATGGCATTGACAAGAATTACGAATGCGAAATTGAAGCCCGCATCCGGTATGCGTTCGACTTAGCAGAAAAATTCAGAGAAGAGCAGGATAGGAAGAGAAAAGAATACCATGACAAACGTCATAAGCCTTATTCATTTAAGATTGACGACCTGGTATATTTAGCGGTCCCACAGGTTAAACCAGGGTTAACGAAAAAGCTCCACCCTACTTATGAGGGACCCTATAAGATTATTGACCAGTACTCTCTGGTCAATTTTCTGATCAAGCATGTGAAAACCAGCAAAACTAAAGTTGTTCATGCAAATCGGATGAAGCCTAAGGTAGGAGACCTGCCACAGGAGCCCCGTCGCCGGGAAAGACGAGTCCGAGCTAAAGAAGCCGCGCCGCCAGAACCGCAGGTGCCGTCGACTTGTCCCGAGGAAGAAATTTTCCTACCGCCCCCCGCGATGCCCAGAGACGAACCGATCGTGGAGCCCGAGAGGCAGCCACCCGCTCCGGGAGGAAGTAATGAGACCAGGAGAGCAGTAAATGCACCCCCCTCCCATCCGTACATGTTGCGTTCACAAGGAAGCGCACCCGAAATACCATGGGTATTACCGTCTGTACAAGATAAGAGAACAACTGAAGTATTGAAGAGGAACTCCCAGAATGATGACGTCAATGTTGTCTTCGACTCAAGTACAGAAGACGAAGCCGTGGAAAGAAAGGAGCATCCCGTGAATGAAAACATTCGTTCGATGAACGCCGGCGAAGCCTCGGAAGTCGCCGCCCTGATTGACACTCTTTCCACCTCACCAGCTCTTACTCATAAACAATTTAATTCTTCCAACGTGTCTTATCAGCTTCTGATGAGCATGTTTGAGAAAGTTCTAGGGTCTATACATAGTTAAAATGTAACTTGGAGGGTCACTATTTACTTAATCTATGGGCAATAAACACATAATAAATATTACCTAATTTCATTTACACTTTCCTGAGAAGTTCTAATATCAATTATTTCCATAGGGTTAAATATTACCTAAAGGACTATTCTCGATTTTATTCCTATATTCATCTTATTCTAAGTTCTATAAGGTCTTATAAATTATTAAAATTAAAGGGTTTCTAATGATGTATTATAAAAGGACCTTATTGTTATTTTGGGGATCCGCAATGATAGAATAATAAATAAGAATTTTCAGTCATACTTTTGACCCATAGTGCCGTCTCATTCGGATCATGCTTGTTTATTTTAATAGTTTTAATAAAAAGCCCTAAGTGATCCCTCCTTTCTGAAATAATTCATTTAAAGATCTTTACTTACCATTGAAACCCTAGAAGAACAATTGTTTTAAACATTTATGTCTCTTAATTATTCATCATAGTCGTTTAAATTTTTCTCTTTATGTCAAGTATAAAGGGGAACAATTTACGTACTCTTTGATTCTAATAAACCAGTGTTTTACAAGTTTGCTCGGTGTAGACCACTACTGATGGTCCTACCAAATGAGTAAATTCTTGGGGAGCCACGTGAAATGATATATTTCTGATGATTTTAAAGTCCCCGTAAAACACCCCTAGTGAGAAGGTTAATTTTATATAATTAGTGACATGGTTTCAATTGGATGCCTGTCTATATAATCGTATCCAGACTATAGTGCTAGTATGAAAAGAAAAGCACCCGGACCTAATTCTAGAGCAGATCTTGCCAGTTCTTGCCAAATATATTTCTTAAGATTAAGGTTGAAGCGGACATTCCCTGTTTTCCGATGAAATTCAAATGAATTCCCCGTGAAACGTAACCATGTAACAGTAGAAATACTGTGAGTTGTTAAGGTTACCCGTCGTTAGAGTAATCCACATAAATTGTGATTACATGGGCCCCAGGTTATGAATTAGAATTTCTTTCTAGTCCAGTATCAACTATTATATGCTGTGTGATAAAGAGGCCTCCCTGTTATTAAATGTAAAGAAAATTAGTCCCACCCGACATGCGCGCCTTTTGAATTAAGTGCGGACTGAAGTCGTTGTAGGAGAGATGACTTTGGAAGTCGCCCCCTCCTCAACCCTCGTTATAGTGAAAGAGAGAAGAGCGAGCTACCCCGTTCTGACGAAATATGAGCCTAGGTTGGAGTGGAACTCGAGCCGCCCCCTCCTGGAGTTCATCAGTCGAATCTAATGTCTATTCATTCTAATCATTCGTTATAACTATCTCCTCGCCCCTATTCCTGAACAATAGGACCGACCCGGTCCCCCTTCTTTCTTAATCCCTTTCGAGAAAAAACACGTTTACTTCCTTGTTGGGGAAATAAAGTTTAAATAAATAAATAAAGCAGGAAAATAGATAAATATTTCCAGAATAAATTTTAAATAAATAACCCTTCTATGTTCAATTCTAAATAATTCAAATATTTTCTTTCTTTACTTCCCTTAATATAAAAGTTATATAAGAGGTTTATAAACATAATAATATCGAAGGATATTACGCCAGTATGGTAGCAAGTTCTCACTTTTCTTTCTTTAAAGTTTATAGACGTTGTTTTCCGATCACTAATGATGACGGATATAACAGCGATCTATTGATGTTTGCGAATAAAATTGTGAAATGAAAATTTCATTTTCGAGCCGAGTGATTTAGATTTCATCTCGATATGAGGTCATGCGTAGAGATAGCGTTCTCGACTAAAGTTCTTGGACCCCCCCTCTCTATCATGGCTTCCCTGTGATATTTTAATTTAATGAAATGTTTGAATGTCCCGCTTATCAGTTAATAAAATTTTAAATACATTAAGAAATAATGCGATCTATAAATTAAGCTAGCGATTGCGTAAATATTAAAAATGTCTATGGTTACTAGTGATGACACAAATCCTGAAGGAGATCCAGAATTAGAGATTTTAAACGGAACTCCACGTCCTCTTGTTGAGGAAACTCCTATGAATCTTAGAGAGCGAGTTCCGATAGCTTTTTCTTCTGAAGAAATATAATATTGTCCATGATATGCAAACACATGTTATGAGTTTTCTTACATCTAATATGCTTATCTTACATTTATATATTATACATCATTATATTATTCATTTGTCTTTCTTGAAATCTTTATAACAAACATTTATAAGGGTACACATATAATTTAACATTACATATGGGAATACAACATTTACTCCATTATTCTATATTCTTTTCTATTCTTCGATAAATTTTAAAATTTAACTTGGCCGAGACATTTGAAAGGAGTTGGCTTACAGGTGACAACGCCATGGAGCCAGGAAGGACCTCTGGAGCCAGACGACACCAGACACCTGCTGACGTTGAGGACTTCAACCCCCCCACGTCGCAGACAATGCCAGTGAAGGTCGCTTCGGAGCGATTCCGCATTCCAATATGCTAATGGAGATCCAGAGCAAAGAGATGATGCCGACGTGAGCATCCCGCCTCAGAACTTTATCTCCACCACGTAGAAGCAAGTTTGTGCCACAAATGTCCAGTACTTGAAATATTTCTTGACTGATATATTGTTTGTGTTCTCTAACATAAATTTGAATTTCAGTATTCCATAACTTTTAGTGAACTTGGTGTTGTGTTTGAACTTTTTAAGTTGAAACATTAAGGTAATGAACTTTCATTAGTTTATGGACAGTGAACTGTGTATTGATTGAGAACTGATTAGAATGTGTAAAAAACTTTGAACTGTGCGATAAGAAATTTTCAGTGTTGTGCACAAATCTTCAAAAGGCCTATCAAATGTAATTCTATGTTTAAGTAATCTTAGGTAGACATTAAGTTATGATAATTTGGGTACCCTTTGCGTATATCTTTTATTATTGTGATTTTAGTTATTTAGTATTTAAAAACTTAACTCATACTAAACAAATTGAGTAACTAAACTATTTTCTTTTATGCAAAATGATCGTGGGAGACCAAAAAATATTTACCACTTAATATTCAATGAGCTTTTTATTGAGTTTTCTAGTTGCCATTTGAGAAGTTGGGCTTACCGGCGTTGACTCGATCTGTCCCGCTCCATCAATGGAAGATGCTGCAAAGATGCAAGACCCCTGAGGATTTCAGGTAACGATACCGCCTCGGGGCGAGGCTTTTCTTGTGAGGGGAGGTATATTGTAGGATTTCCAGAATGAGTATTTAGCCAGT
The DNA here is from genome assembly GCA_023313115.1 of Rhysida immarginata. Lineage (NCBI taxonomy): Eukaryota > Metazoa > Arthropoda > Chilopoda > Scolopendromorpha > Scolopendridae > Rhysida > Rhysida immarginata. The sequence continues at coordinate 9,759 of JAHWFO010019240.1, read as the reverse complement.
TTTAGAATTTAGAATTTATTAACGTTAATTATGCAAATTTAATAATTTATTCACGTTAGGATTGTTTATGGAATCGTAAGTTTAGCATTTTTGAAAGATTTAGAACGGATTTAGAGATGGTAAAGAATTAAATAATAAATAATATTTTAAATGTTTTTCTCTGCTTGATTTTAAGAAGCCCTTAAACGGTGCCAGATTTGCTGTCAACAGCAAGGGGATTGTCAAGGATTCAGTTTACACCTTATAGAATAGGATTGTTTTGACTTTTGTTCAAGGACCCAAGAGTATTGGCAGAGTTGGAAAAGTGGTTAGGATCGAATTCGAGACGGGATGAAGGAGTGTAACATGTTTTAAGAACAAAGAGTGAACCTTGAACGATGAAGATGGCCAGATGTGACTAATTGTCACGTGAGTGATAAATTTCAAATAAGTTGAGAAATGTTACCAAGTTCTTGATTGGTTGAAGAATCACCTTTTGGTGATTGTCTAGCGTGTATTCGAACGTTTGATTGGTTAAGGAAACTGGATCTGTTTTGTCAGTAGTTCCAGAGAAAGAATCTTCGGTAGTAGAAGTTTTGATTTTAAGAGAACCGGGTGTGCGGTTCACCTACTCGCAATTTTATTTTCCAATTCGGCCTCTATCTGAAATTCAAATGAATTCAGATGGGAAATTTTAAATTAGTATTATTAACTCCTGATTAAGTTTAGTTTTTCCATTACGTTTCACACCACGTAATTCTTGAGTTAGCTCGATGCCGAGGATTCTTAAGTATATTCCATCTAGCTGCGCACCAGCTCAATCAATTCAATAGCTAAAAAAGTTAATGTTAGTTTGAGAAAGAAAAGCCAGCCCAGAACGGTATAAAAATTTCATCATGGAAGAAGGAGCCTAGCAGAGAAACCTACCAGCCATTTCTGAAGAGGAGTCCACCCCCCCTCCAGACGTTTCGACGGAGCCAGAGAGCGAGTGCCATCCAAGAGCGGACAGATTCGAGAAGAGACGGTAAAGCCCAGTTCCAATTTAATGTCTCAATGGCCATTCTATTCATATTATTCATGTTTTCTTTATTTCAATTTCTATTCATTTAAAATGGGAACGGAACATTCTTATTCCTAAATTTCTAGTGGGAAAGACAATTACATTTTAGAGTCAAGTTACAACTCAGTTTAATTCTATCACCCCTTTAGCGTCAATTGCATCAGGCTGATCATTTTGTTATCTTACATAAAGTCTTGCCATTAGTTATATTATTGCCAGAAATTGAATATCTAAATTAAGTTCAGTCAGAAGAACATATTTCTTTACTGTTAATCATTTGATACAAAATTCCACAGAACAGTGTTTCTGTAGTTCTATATTTTAATTAGCATTATTAAACAGTTAAGACTTACAAGTCGATTGAGAATATTTTTAGTCTTAGAAAAGTGATTGTTAGAATTTCCAAATTCTATTCTTGTCTAAAGAATTATAATTACATTTATTACAATTATCATAAGTCAATTCTGATACTCTATCATTATTTCTGAATACAAATTATCTGTTTAATACAAATTCTCTGTTTGATACAACGATAAAGGCTTTCTTTTTATAAATTGAATTACTCTAAGATTTTCATTCTTTAAATTGATACATTGGTTTACACATCATTGCTTAAATTTATTTCTTATTGCCTCAATTTCTGTTTTATACAATTGTTGAATGTCCCAAATAAATATTCTATTTTATATGTTAAAACTGCCTCGAGTACTTTGATTTTCTCCTCACTTGGCCGGGCCTGTTTAAGCGGGAAGAATCTAGTTTGTGTGAAAGGGATAACCTTTAAATTATCTTAAACACTTTGTGGAAAGTATAATCCACTGGCGCAGTCCTTTAATAATAATTAATTATTCATTCGACCACTTATTTCCATAATTATCCCCAGGAAAATCACATAAAAAATGGCGCAGTCGGACAGGATATTGTAGCGTCAATTCCTTATAAAAACAGTGCGAGAGAATAAAGTAGCATTAAAAAAATTGCACTATTTGATATTTTAAGATTGGAAAAATTTGTTTAGAACAAACTCATTAGAATATTCAAAAGAGTCATTTGCATAAGCATAACTTACATAATTTACATGTTTTGCATGAATTAAGTATTCATAAGATAAATTTAAGTAGAATTAAGTAAAATTATCAATTAAGCCCAAGGACGGGAAACAAAGTACTTAAATCTAGATTGTTCAGGCAGATAAGAATATTTCACGTAAATCCTAAGTTTTAAATATGCCACAAACACAGGGTCAGCCCCAGGGTCAGTTAATACCAGGAGTGCCCGCTCCTCCGCCACTTCCAATGCAAGCCCCCCCGCCGCAGTCATTTGCGTTAGCTAGTGAGATCAAACAATACGATGGATCTACGGATCCCGAAACCTTTTTCCTCAAAATTGATGAGGTGAGCACGGTCATGAATTGGACACCAGCTGCAAAATTCAATATTGCAAAAATTAAGCTAACTGGGGACGCACATTTCTATTGTAGGGAAGATGGGGAGATGAGAACGGTAAACACTTATGAGGCATTACGAGAGGCATTGAAGGAAAGATTTGGAAAAGAACCGAAAGGAAAAAGTGAAAGATTGTTTATAGAATGTAGACAAGGTGGGAAAGAATCAGTACGTCACTATGCGACGCGTTTACAAAGTCTGGGAAATAAAACCAAGCGAGAAGTAGAAGGTGAAGGGGAACAGGCAGAGATAAAACGTGTCTATGCTCAAGAGATTTTAACAGAAAGAATTAAAGAACGTTTCGTTGAGGGGTTATTACCACCACTGAGAAGAGTTGTCATGTTTAAGAAACCAGTAACGTTGAAACAAGCGATAGAACAGGCTGAAGAGGAGGAAGAAATTATTAAAAGATGGGGATCAGAGGACTATGCATTAAATGCCGTAGGAAAGGAAACAAAAGGAGAAATAGTCGTTACTGTTAGTGCCGAAACAGAAGAAAGAATTGGTAGGCGTATCGAGGAAAGATTGCGTGAGAAAGATAAAGGAAATCAGCCTAGAGCGCGTCCGATGAATGCAGGTAGACCGAATGAACGTGGCCGTCCCACCGGACCGAAGCAGCCACCCAGTCCGAGAAAGGCTCCAGACACCAACCGAGGGACAGGGGAGAATCGAGCGCGAGAAGAGCGTAGCTGTTACCGCTGTAATTTGCGCGGACATTTAGCTAAACATTGCCGTAGACCTCCTGTAAACAATTATGAGTGTTACTACTGCCATAAACGGGGTCATACGATTAGATATTGTCGTGAAAGAATGCGTAGAAACAATAGAAACAACACTCGAGAACAACCAGCTAATGAGCGCGAAGGAAAAGAACGAGTTGCTCAGCCAAAAAACGTGCGAGCAGCCCCTCTCCAGGCCGGAGAGGAAAGAGAGCAGTAAGCGATGAGGACGCCCTCCCATTGGCACACATTTCAGCAGAACCCGAAGAATTGATGGTTAAAGGCAAATTAGGGGAAATTAATGTTAAATTCTTAGTGGATAGCGGAGCCAAAGTAACGCTATTAGGCGAAGACATGTTACAAAAAATAATTAAATTAGGGTATAAAGTTACTGAGGTTACAGAACCCGCTATAAATTTGGTTGGGGTTACGGGACACAATTTCCCTACTGAAGGCATATATCTAATTAAATTTAAATTTGGTACAAAAAGATACATGTTAAAATGTTACATTTGGAAAAGAAGGGAAGATATACCTTATCAAGCTATATTGGGAAGAGATTCTTTAAGGAGATATGGTTTTGTTATTGATTTTCAAAGCAATAGTTTACATGCCAAAAAGAATAACATCTTCTTTATGGGAAAAAGGCCAAAGTCGAGAAATCAAAGTGACTCAACTGAAGTCTCTAATATCAGAGAAATTATGGAGACTGTTTCTGTTAAATGTAAGCATAAAATATCCATTCCTCCGCATTCTGAAATTATTTGTGAAGGTCAATTGGCGAGTACAGCGTTTAAAAATCGTATTGGGGTACTTGAACCTAAAGATTTTTCTGATCCAGGGTTGTTAGCAGCTAAGGTATTGGTTAAGGTTTCGCCAAATGATACCATTCCTATTCGATTATTGAATTATTCTGGAGAAACGTTAATTTTAGAGGCAAATAAAATTATTGGAAATTTAACTGAGGCAGAAGAGGAAAGAGTGGAATTGAGTACAACTATTGAAGAGGGAAAGGAAGTTAAGATAGATAAAGAAAAATTTCTAAATTTATTCCATTTGGATCATTTAACCCCTGACAAAAGAATACCATTAGAGAACTTGTTATATGAATTTGAAGGAGCATTCTCACATCATGAATGGGACCTGGGATGTTGTAAAATTGAACACCACAAAATTGATACTGGGTCATCCCCCCCTGTAGCTCAACCCCCTTACAGAATTCCTTATTCGCAGAGAGGTATCATGAAGGAAATGATAGATAACTTGTTAAAACATCAGGTCATTGAACCCAGCTCTAGCCCCTGGAATGCACCAGCATTGCTAGTTAAGAAAAAGGATGGGTCTTATCGATTCGTTGTAGATTATCGTAAATTGAACAAGGTTACAACTGTTTTCTCGTTCCCTTTACCCAATGTGAATGAAACTTTGAGTCAGCTAGGCAAGGCGAAATATTTCAGTGTATTAGATGCGAATCAAGGCTATTTTCAACTTGAAATTAGTGATTCCGCCAAAACATCGTTCAGTACCCCGGACGCGAAATTTCAGTTTAAGCGATTGCCTATGGGTTTAAACAATTCACCAGCGCTATGGCAAAGAGCCGCTAATTTCATAGTCAGAGGCTTACAGGACCGTATTCTTTGTTATTTAGACGATTTCATTACATTTAATGAAACATTTGCTGAACATTTAGACAGTTTAAAGATGTTGTTTATCAGGTTGAAGGAAGCAAATCTCAAGCTTAAACCCCGTAAGTGTCAATTTCTCAATGATGAAGTAAAATTTTTAGGGCATGTCATATCTGAACGTGGCATTGCTCCCGATCCAGAGAAAATCACAGCAGTGAAAAATTTTCCAAGGCCGAAAACCGTTAAAGAAATTCAATCTTTTCTAGGATTGGCAAATTATTACCGCAGGCATGTGAAATCATTCAGTGCCATTGCAAAGCCATTAACTGATTTAACTAAATTAGACACACCTTTTGATTGGTCTGATGATGTAGAGAAAGCATTCCTCACCCTTAAGCAACTCTTAATTACAGCTCCAATTCTAAAAAGTCCTGATTTTTCCAAACCATTTATAGTCGCCACAGATGCGAGCTCATATGCGTTAGGTGCAGTTTTATCACAGCGCTTCGAAGGAAAGGAACATCCTATTGCGTATTGCAGTCGTTTGCTAAAAAAGAGTGAATTAAATTACTCGGTGATCGAAAAAGAATGTTTGGGAGTAGTGTATGCCATTAAGCAATTTCGAGTGTACTTGTATGGAAATAATTTCACGTTGCAAACCGATCATCGTCCTCTTTCCTGGCTGTTTAATCTAAGAGACCCTACTTCGAAACTTGCCCGCTGGGCGTTTGCGTTAGCCGAATATAACTTTGACATTGTGCATAAGCCAGGCATAAAAAACACCAATGCCGATGGCCTCTCAAGAGTTCCCATTTCTGCAATAGCAGAATACGAGCCGCTGTTATGTAAACAAGAGATAGCTCGAGAACAACACCTAGAGGAAGAGTGGAGAGGGATTAGAGAGTATTTCAAGGGCACGGGCGTGAAGCCCCTCCCCCATGATTGGCCGGATAGAGAAGAGAACTTTTTCATGGATGACGAAGACGTATTGTATCACATAAAAAGATCCCAAGATGGAAAGGAGATTTGGGAACAGGTTGTCATTCCGAATAGTTTGAGAAACCACGTGCTGTATTTGTACCACGACATTCCATCCAGTGGTCACATAAGATCCAAGAAAATGCGAGTTAAAATTGATAAACAGTATTATTGGCCAACCATGCGTTCTGATATTCAGAAATATTGTGCCGAATGTGAAAGTTGTCAGCTCCATGCAGCCCGACCCAAGCGCAAAGAACAACCCTTGCAAAATTTTCCGCCAGTAAAACATCCGTTTTACCGTATTGCCGCCGACATTCTGGGACCAATTACCACTTCTTATGAAGGTTATAAATATATTTTAGTGGTCACAGACCATTATTCCAGATATACGGAAGCCGTTCCTCTTAGGGACCAAACTGCGAAAACTGTGGCTAAGGCATTAGTCACCAGTGTTTTCAATCGTCATTCTATTCCAATCCAACTATTGACCGACCGAGGATCTAATTTTACCTCTGAACTTTTGCGAGAAGTTTGTAAGATTCTGGGTATCAAAAAACTGTTCACCACAGCGTATCATCCCGCCGGAAACGGAATTGTCGAGCGAATGAACAAAAATCTCATCCAGATGATACGTCATTACGTCGAAAAAAGTCAGAGAGACTGGCCAGAATGGCTGTCGTTCTGTATGTTTGCGTATAACACGAGTCCACATTCTTCTTTAGGCGAAAGCCCTTTTCTGTTATTTTAAGGGAGAGATCCCATCCTCCCTGGTGACATCATCACCACGCCGAGAAGGCCATATTATGGCATTGACAAGAATTACGAATGCGAAATTGAAGCCCGCATCCGGTATGCGTTCGACTTAGCAGAAAAATTCAGAGAAGAGCAGGATAGGAAGAGAAAAGAATACCATGACAAACGTCATAAGCCTTATTCATTTAAGATTGACGACCTGGTATATTTAGCGGTCCCACAGGTTAAACCAGGGTTAACGAAAAAGCTCCACCCTACTTATGAGGGACCCTATAAGATTATTGACCAGTACTCTCTGGTCAATTTTCTGATCAAGCATGTGAAAACCAGCAAAACTAAAGTTGTTCATGCAAATCGGATGAAGCCTAAGGTAGGAGACCTGCCACAGGAGCCCCGTCGCCGGGAAAGACGAGTCCGAGCTAAAGAAGCCGCGCCGCCAGAACCGCAGGTGCCGTCGACTTGTCCCGAGGAAGAAATTTTCCTACCGCCCCCCGCGATGCCCAGAGACGAACCGATCGTGGAGCCCGAGAGGCAGCCACCCGCTCCGGGAGGAAGTAATGAGACCAGGAGAGCAGTAAATGCACCCCCCTCCCATCCGTACATGTTGCGTTCACAAGGAAGCGCACCCGAAATACCATGGGTATTACCGTCTGTACAAGATAAGAGAACAACTGAAGTATTGAAGAGGAACTCCCAGAATGATGACGTCAATGTTGTCTTCGACTCAAGTACAGAAGACGAAGCCGTGGAAAGAAAGGAGCATCCCGTGAATGAAAACATTCGTTCGATGAACGCCGGCGAAGCCTCGGAAGTCGCCGCCCTGATTGACACTCTTTCCACCTCACCAGCTCTTACTCATAAACAATTTAATTCTTCCAACGTGTCTTATCAGCTTCTGATGAGCATGTTTGAGAAAGTTCTAGGGTCTATACATAGTTAAAATGTAACTTGGAGGGTCACTATTTACTTAATCTATGGGCAATAAACACATAATAAATATTACCTAATTTCATTTACACTTTCCTGAGAAGTTCTAATATCAATTATTTCCATAGGGTTAAATATTACCTAAAGGACTATTCTCGATTTTATTCCTATATTCATCTTATTCTAAGTTCTATAAGGTCTTATAAATTATTAAAATTAAAGGGTTTCTAATGATGTATTATAAAAGGACCTTATTGTTATTTTGGGGATCCGCAATGATAGAATAATAAATAAGAATTTTCAGTCATACTTTTGACCCATAGTGCCGTCTCATTCGGATCATGCTTGTTTATTTTAATAGTTTTAATAAAAAGCCCTAAGTGATCCCTCCTTTCTGAAATAATTCATTTAAAGATCTTTACTTACCATTGAAACCCTAGAAGAACAATTGTTTTAAACATTTATGTCTCTTAATTATTCATCATAGTCGTTTAAATTTTTCTCTTTATGTCAAGTATAAAGGGGAACAATTTACGTACTCTTTGATTCTAATAAACCAGTGTTTTACAAGTTTGCTCGGTGTAGACCACTACTGATGGTCCTACCAAATGAGTAAATTCTTGGGGAGCCACGTGAAATGATATATTTCTGATGATTTTAAAGTCCCCGTAAAACACCCCTAGTGAGAAGGTTAATTTTATATAATTAGTGACATGGTTTCAATTGGATGCCTGTCTATATAATCGTATCCAGACTATAGTGCTAGTATGAAAAGAAAAGCACCCGGACCTAATTCTAGAGCAGATCTTGCCAGTTCTTGCCAAATATATTTCTTAAGATTAAGGTTGAAGCGGACATTCCCTGTTTTCCGATGAAATTCAAATGAATTCCCCGTGAAACGTAACCATGTAACAGTAGAAATACTGTGAGTTGTTAAGGTTACCCGTCGTTAGAGTAATCCACATAAATTGTGATTACATGGGCCCCAGGTTATGAATTAGAATTTCTTTCTAGTCCAGTATCAACTATTATATGCTGTGTGATAAAGAGGCCTCCCTGTTATTAAATGTAAAGAAAATTAGTCCCACCCGACATGCGCGCCTTTTGAATTAAGTGCGGACTGAAGTCGTTGTAGGAGAGATGACTTTGGAAGTCGCCCCCTCCTCAACCCTCGTTATAGTGAAAGAGAGAAGAGCGAGCTACCCCGTTCTGACGAAATATGAGCCTAGGTTGGAGTGGAACTCGAGCCGCCCCCTCCTGGAGTTCATCAGTCGAATCTAATGTCTATTCATTCTAATCATTCGTTATAACTATCTCCTCGCCCCTATTCCTGAACAATAGGACCGACCCGGTCCCCCTTCTTTCTTAATCCCTTTCGAGAAAAAACACGTTTACTTCCTTGTTGGGGAAATAAAGTTTAAATAAATAAATAAAGCAGGAAAATAGATAAATATTTCCAGAATAAATTTTAAATAAATAACCCTTCTATGTTCAATTCTAAATAATTCAAATATTTTCTTTCTTTACTTCCCTTAATATAAAAGTTATATAAGAGGTTTATAAACATAATAATATCGAAGGATATTACGCCAGTATGGTAGCAAGTTCTCACTTTTCTTTCTTTAAAGTTTATAGACGTTGTTTTCCGATCACTAATGATGACGGATATAACAGCGATCTATTGATGTTTGCGAATAAAATTGTGAAATGAAAATTTCATTTTCGAGCCGAGTGATTTAGATTTCATCTCGATATGAGGTCATGCGTAGAGATAGCGTTCTCGACTAAAGTTCTTGGACCCCCCCTCTCTATCATGGCTTCCCTGTGATATTTTAATTTAATGAAATGTTTGAATGTCCCGCTTATCAGTTAATAAAATTTTAAATACATTAAGAAATAATGCGATCTATAAATTAAGCTAGCGATTGCGTAAATATTAAAAATGTCTATGGTTACTAGTGATGACACAAATCCTGAAGGAGATCCAGAATTAGAGATTTTAAACGGAACTCCACGTCCTCTTGTTGAGGAAACTCCTATGAATCTTAGAGAGCGAGTTCCGATAGCTTTTTCTTCTGAAGAAATATAATATTGTCCATGATATGCAAACACATGTTATGAGTTTTCTTACATCTAATATGCTTATCTTACATTTATATATTATACATCATTATATTATTCATTTGTCTTTCTTGAAATCTTTATAACAAACATTTATAAGGGTACACATATAATTTAACATTACATATGGGAATACAACATTTACTCCA
>JAHWFO010019239.1:0-27025 GCA_023313115.1 Rhysida immarginata | reverse complement strand
AGGAAGTTTTAGTATATTGCTTAAAAACTGCACAATTAAATGTGTAATAGACATTTAATTTTTTTTTTGACGTATACATTTTGTCATCTTTATGCACATGTAGATATTTTCTTTTCTTTATACAGGTAGACCTTTTTTTTTCTCTTTACAGTTACACATTTTCTTTTCTTTTTACAGATAGGCATATTCATTTCACTTTACAGGTAGATATTTTATATTCTCTTTACAATTTGACATGTTCTTTTTTTTTAACACATAGACATTTTCTTTTCTTTAAGCATGTACACATTTTTTTATCTTTATACATGTAGACATTTTCTTCTCTTTAAGCTGGTAGACATTTTCTTTTTTGGCACACATACATTTTCTTTTCTCACTAAATGTGCACATTTTTTTCTCATTGCATGCAGACATTTTTCTTTATCCCTACATGAGGACATTTTCTTTTCCTTTTACACTTAGACATTTTCTTTTCTCTTTATATGTAGACATTTTATTTCTCTTTAATGGTAGACATTTTCTATTCTTTAGACATATGCACATTTACTTTTTTTTTTACACATATACGTTTTTTTTTCTCTTTACACGTAGACATTTTCTTTTCTGTTTACAGGTAGACATTTTCTTTTTTATTTACACGTGGACATTTACTTTTCACTTTACAAGTACACTTTTACTTGTCTATTTACAAGTATACATTTTCTTTTCTTTTTACATTTACAGATTTACTTTCTTTTAAACATGTAGACATTTACCTTTTACATTAGACATATACAATTTGTTTTCTTTATATACATAGACATATTCCTTTCTCTTTACAGGTAGACATTTTTTTATTTATTACAGGTAGACATTTTTTTCTTATTACATTTCGACATATTCTTATTACTTAACACGTAAAAATTTTCGTTTCTTTAAACATGTAGACATTTTCTAGTCTTTAAACATATACACATGTACTTTTTTTACATATATTCATATTCTTTTCTCATTGCATGCAGACATTTTCTGTTTTATTACCACGTAGATATTTTCTTTTCTGTTTACACTTAGAAATATACTTTTCTTTAAACATGTAGACAATTACTTTTTTCTTTGCACGTATACATTTTCTTTTCACTTTACGTACAGGTGTTTTTTTTTCTGTGTGCATGTATATCATTTTTTTTTCTTTTTGCAAGCAGACCTTTTCTTTTCTCTCTACATTTGGACATATTCTAATCTTTTAACACATTTTCTTTTCTTGAAATATATACACATTTGTTTTTCTTTAAACATGTAGAAATTTTCTTTTTTTTAGGCAATACACATTGACTTTTTTCTTTGCACGAATACATTTTCTTTTCTCTGTAAAGGTACACATTTTTTTTCTGTTTGCAAGCAGACATTTTATTTTCTCTCCACTTGTGGACATTTTCTTTTCTCTTCACACATAGACATTTTCTTTTCTCATTATACCTAGACATTTTTTTTTCTATTTACAAGTAGTCATGTCCTTTTCTTTTAACACATACACATTTACTTCTTTCTTTATACATATACATTTTATTTTCTCTTTACACTTTAACATTTTTTTTCTTATATACATGTAAACATTATATACTTTTTACATTAGACATATACGTTTTCTTTTGTCTTAACAGGTGGACATTTTTTTCCTTTAACATGGAGATATTTACTTTTTATTTTAGACATAGACTTTTTTATTTCTCCTTACAGGTAGACATTTTCTTTTCTCTTTACAGGTAGACATTTTTTTCTCGTTACTGGTTGGAATTTTATTTTCTTTTTACATGTATAGATTTTTTTTTCTCTTTAGAGGCCGGCATTTTCTTTTCTTTTTACATGTAGACATTGATTATCTCCTTACATGTAGACATTTTTGTTTCTCTTTGCATTTAGACATATTCTTATCTCTTAACAAGTATACATTTTGTTTTCTTTAAACATGTAGACATTTACTTTTTTCTTTGCATGTATACATTTTCTATCTCTTTACATGTAGACATTTTCTTTTCACTTTACATACAGGTGTTTTTATTTCTGTGTGCATGTATATCATTTTTTTCTCTTTGCAAGCAGACCTTTTCTTTTTTTCTCTACATTTGAACATATTCTAATCTTTTAACACATTTTCTTTTCTTGAATTATGTACACATTTGTTTTTCTTTAAACATGTTGACATTTTCTTTTTTTTAAGCAAGTATACATTCACTTTTTTCTTTGCACGTATACATTTTCTTTTCTCTCTAAATGTACACATTTTTTTCACTTTGCAACCAGACCTTTTCATTTCTCTCCACATGTACACATTTTTGTCTCTTTGCATTCAGACATTTTCTTTTCTCAATATATAAGGATTTTTTTTTCTTTTTACAAGTAGACATTTTTTTTTCATATTTTTTTAAACAGATACAGTTTTTCTTTTTTTTACACATGGAAATTTTTTTTTCTCTACATGTAAACATTTTCTTTTCTCTTTTAATGAGGATTTTTCTTTTATTATTTGCATGTAACCATTTACTCTTCTATTTACAGGTAAACCTTTTCTTTTGTCTTAACATGTAGACATTTTTTTATCTACATGTACACATTTTATTTTCTCTTTCCATGCAGATATTTTCTTTTCTCCCTACATGTTGACATATTCTTTTCTTTAAACATATACACATTTTCTTTTCTTTAAACACGTAGACATTTACTTTTTTCTTGGCACATACATTTTTTTTTCACTTTTCATGCAGATGTTTTCATTTTTTATACATGTACACATTTGTTTCTGTTTCCATGCAGACATTTTCTTTTCTCCGTAAATGAGGACATTTTCTTTTTTTTTTCAAGTAGATGTTTTCTTTTCTTCTTACACGTACGCATTTTCTATTCTTTAAACATATATACATGCACTTTTTTTACACATATTCATTTTCTTTTCTTTTTGCATGCAGACAATCTCTGTTCTATTACCACATGGACATTTTCTTTTCTGTTTACACCTAAAAATGTTTTTTAAACATGTAAACGTTTACTTTTTTTCTTTGAACATATACATTTTCTATTAACTTTACATGCAGATGTTTTCTTTTATGTGTGTAAGTAGATGATTTTCTTTAATCCTTATATGTAGACACTTACTTTTCTCTTGCATGCAGACATTTTTTTTCTCTCTATATGTATAGATTATCTTATCTCTTTACATGTAGACATTTTCTTTTCTGTTTACAGGTAGAAATTTTCTTTTCCCTAAACATGTAGACATTTACTGTTTTCTTTGCTAGTTTACATTTACTATTAACTTTACATGCAGATGTTTTCTTTTATGTGTGTCCGTACACGATTTTCTTTAATCCTCTACATGAAGACATATTCATTTCTCTTAACACGTAGACATTTTCTTTTTTTTAAACATGTAGACATTTTCTTTTCTCTTTTAATGAAGATATTTTCTTTTATTATTTGCATGTAGACATTTCCTTTTCTACTTACAGGTAGACATTTTCTTTCGTTTAACATGTAGATATTTACTTTTTACCTTAGACATATACATTTTGTTTTCTATAAAAATATTAGCATTTTCTTTTCTTTTTACATGTAGACAAATTCATTTCTCTTAACACGTAGACATTTTCTTTCTTTTAACCATGTAGACATTTTCTTTTCTCTTTTAATGAAGATATTTTTTTTTATTATTTGCATGTAGACATTTCCTTTTCTATTTACAAGTAGACATTTCCTTTTCTATTTACAAGTAGACATTTTCTTTTCTCTTTACATGTAGAAATTTATTTTTCCATTTACAGGTAGACATTTTCTTTTCTCTTTACATGTAGATATTTTTTTTATCTACATGTACACATTTTATTTTCTCTTTTCTTTTTGCAAATAGACATTTTTTTATTGCGTTTCTGTAGGGATTTCGATGGGATAGGACAGGACTAGACCTATGGACTGTGGCTTACCTGGTGGTAAAGTCTCCGGCTCCGACGTTTATTTCGCTTGCGGTGGAATGGATGACTGGCGTGTCAGCAAAAACGATCACGGCTGTTAGTGCGGGAATAGCTGACGAACGGTTCTTTTCAAAACATCAACAACAACAATGGTGGACACAACAATGGACAGATAATTCAGAAACAAACATCACTACAATCATTAGGATCGTGCGCGATTAACAATTGAATGTTAATCACCGACACGACACTTCCTCTCGTCGCACTTAGCTAGGCGAATTCCGCTGGGGCGAATGCCGGGGGCAATCGGAGCGCTGGAGAGTTACTGAGTTCTGAGTCGTTCGGACTCTTCGACGCGTTGTGATTGTTTCAGAGCGCTTTGGAAGTTCATTCTCTTCCGCACCTAGTTGATGCGGCTCAGTTGGCTCGGGGGAGTCGCAAAAGTCTAGCAGCGAATCCTCGACCGCTGGAAATGGAGTTGCTGCCGTGGTACTCAGTTCATAATCGGCGGCAACTGAGATCACTTTGGTTGGAGTGGCTGGGCAATCCGTTGCTGGGGAAGCGCACTTGCTAAAGCGCACTCGCTAAATCGCACTCGCTAAATCGCACCCGACGTGGCGTTGCTGGTTTCCCTGTTCCTTCTCGGGGTGGCGCACTTAGGCGTTCTATGTCTCGTGGCTTAAGCTGATCAATGTGGCATTTCGAATAATTGTTGTCAACCGCCACTTCGCAGTGGAGATCTCCTAAGCGACGATTGACAACACCTGGAAGCCATTTTCTTTGGGGAAACATTCCCTGACGACACACAGACTGGTTGCCCAACCCAAAGTGATCTGAACTTGGCTGAGAACGAAGCTTGCTGACGCTGTTGCACTCGCTGGTTTACGTCTTGTGGCCGTAACATATCCAGACGAGTGTACAGTTCTCTTCCCAAAAACAATTTTGCGGGAGACTATTCTGTGGTGGCATGTGGCGCTCTTCTATATCGTTCCAGGAACGTATTAAGGTTTTGTTGCAAGCTGGCTGGCGTCGTATCCATGGCTTTCAATGCACATTTTATCGTCTGTACATAGCGCTCAGCTTGCCCGTTGGTGGATGGGTGGTATGGCGCTGTGCGTTTTTGGAATCGTTCTCCTCGCACTTTCAGGTTTGCCTTAAATTCGTCAGCGACAAACTGGGGGCCATTGTCAGAGACCACAGTGGTTGGTATTCCATATCTCGCGAAATGCTCATCTAGGATGTCGATGGTGGCTGTCGCGGTCGTCGACGAAGATACCTTTGCTTCCACCCACTTGCTGTACGTGTCTACTACTATCAGAAGCATTTTCCCCGACACTGGTCCGGCATAGTCCACATGGATTCTTTCTCATGGCCCCTTGGGTGTGTTCGAAACTGGGGAGGTGCGCTGGAAGTCATTGCACATTGAGCGCACGTTCTTGACGGTGCTTTCGATGTCAGCGTCAATACCGGGCCAGTATACGAACGAGCGGGCAAGGCCTTTCATCTTGCCCATCCGTAGATGGCCTGTGTGGAGGTCATCTAGGACTGGTTGCCGTAGTGGTGGTGGAATCACTACTCGATGTTCGTAGAGTAGACAACCAGCGCTTGTATACCTGTCTTTGGGTGCTTTGAAACCAGAGCGACTTAGATCCCGTCCTATAGCTAGCTCCTGGACAATTCGACCCAGTCTTGGAACGCTTCTTGTGGCTTTGGCGATGTCATCTGGCCGAATGGGTAACTGGCTCATTTGGTGGCTCACAAATCCCTCAAATCTATCTTCCTCTTCTTCTTCTACCCTGTTAATTGACGTAATGCAAGAGCAATAGTCGGCGTTTGTATGGTCCTTTGTGTGCTTGTAAGAAATGGCATTGTTAAAATTACTCAGATATTCTGCGTAATTGGCCATGCGACTTATGTACAGGGTTGGGAGAGATTTATGAGGATGAAAAATTTGAGTTAGTGGCTTGTGGTCTGTGACTAACTCAAATTTTCTCGCGTACAGATAGTTAAAAAATATTTTAACAGCCCATACGCTGGCAAGGGCTTCTCTGTCTATCTAGGGATAGCGCCACTCCGTTTCCGCATATGGCATATGCCATGGGTCTTTCTTTACCGTTGGCTAATCTGTGACTCAGTACAGCCCCTAATCCAAAGCTACTCGCATCTGTGGCGAGAATGACTGGGAGAGAGTAATCATATTGGGTGAGGACCTGCGGCGAGATGAGGATGGTCTTGAGTTCCTCATACGCCTTTCGTGCTTTGTCAATCCACACGAAATTATCGTGGCCCAGCATTTCTCGGAGTGGCTTTGCTTTGTGGGAAAGATTTGGAATAAAGGCGCTGTAGTTGGTCGCTTTCCCTAGGAAGACCAGCAACTCCTCAGAAGACGATGGGCTTTTTGTATGGCAAAGATATGTTCATTTGATTTATGGAGGCCATTCTTATTAATAACATGTCCCAAACAGTTCAGTGATGTGGCTTCGAGGATACACTTTTTAGGTTAAGATGGAATCCGTGGTGGTCCAACCGACGTAGCGTTTGGCGGAAGGCTTCCACTAGCTTGTCAAATGTCGGGGCAAACACAATGATCTCGTCAAAAAAATTGACTACATTTTCTGCTTCTCAGAACACCTCCCCCATCCGACGTTGCCACAACGCTGGTATATTTGCGGCACTAAAGACGGCTCTAGTTGGTCTCACCAGTCCATGGGTCGGCGTGTTCAGAGTCAGAACCTTCCGGAATTTGGCGTCGATTGGTAAGTGGGTGTTGGCATCCGTGATGTCTAGATGAGCAAACAACCCATCCCCTCTCATTTTGTTAAATATATCTTCTATTTTAGGGATCGGGGACTCATCCACGATCATCTGCTTGTTGACCGTAGGCTTGTAGTTTCCAGTGATTCGCTGTGCAGCGTTTTTTTTAACCACTTTGTGGGTTGGCTAAGCCCACTCGGAAAAATCGACATGTTCGTAAAAGCCAGCTTTGAGTTCGTAAAACACAGGGGTGGCATCTGGCACAAGATGGACTGATGCTGGTGGCCCCCTCAGTTTCCCTGCTGTGGTTTGAAAGATGTGGTCAAATTCTCACACTAAACAGTCCAGTTGGTATTGTTGTTCCTTGGTTAAAAGTCCCTTGCCTGGATTTTCTAGGATGGCTTGAATGGGTGCGAACAATTTGACGAATTGGATCTCGTGGACGAAACTGGCGATCCATTCGCGACCCATTAATCCCGTAGAATTTTCTTTCCACCACATAGAGATCCATATTACGGCTGGTGCTGCCAATGGTCACTCGCACTCTTACTTTTCCGAGGCAACGCACATGGTGACCAGTATAGCTTTGGAATTTATGGTCAGTCTTCTGCAGGCGTATTCGTGGTTTGATTTTACGTAAACGGGTGACACCAACGATACCACAAGTGCCCCCATACGACCTCCATTTGCAGATGATTGCCGTCAATTGTAACGTCTATCACATTTGTGTGGAAAGTTGTCTGTCTTGCAGATGAGATCTGGTTCCGCAACTGGACCCGGTCTGTTGGAACTGGCGTTTCATTGGGTGGGGTACGACAGGTACCCTTTGGCTTTGCACGACAGGCTCTGGCAATATGTCCAGTCATCTGGCAAGAGTAGCAGGTTGCGGTTCTGAAACGACAGGTGTCTGCCCAATGCAGACCACCACACCTGCCACACGGTTGTTTTGGCACTGTTTTGGCTCTGTTGCTGCTGGAATGGCGACTTGTTGCGGAACGATTGCGCTCGTTGCTCACACTTGCTCGAAGAGGCTTCTTCTGTCGACTCCTCCCACGATGGTTAGATTTAGGACTTGGGGCTTCATAACCAAGTTTATTCGTAGCCTCGGGTGCTGGTTGGCTTACAGCCTTCCCGATGGCCCATGTGGCTTCTAGACTTTGGGCGATAGCATATGCCTTACCAAAATCATCTGGCTGTTTGGCGATGATTTCATTACATGTCTCGGGGGAGCGAAGACCATGAAGGAATTGCTCTATTAGCATCCGGTCTAGAAAGTCACCATATGGGCAGTGTGCTGCACTTTTACGTAGGCGGAGTGCAAACTGGGCCACAGATTCTTCTGGATGTTGAATGACAGTCCGGAATTTGATGCTTTCAACGTACTTGTTTCGTAGACGATCGTAGTGGCCAGTCAATATTGTTTCAAGTTCCTCGTAGGGAATCGCCTCTCGTTCTTTTGGGCTTGCAAAGATTTTCAGTACACCGTTTAATTCCGCGCCCATGTGTACTCGTGCATAAGCGGCATACTGTGTAGTGGAAATATTCGAGAGCTGCAGCGCCCACTCAAATCTCTTGAAATATTCTCCAACGGACGTCTCCTCGTCCATTCGAAACGGTGGCATGGTAAATGGAGGAGGCCGTGGCGAGGCTAGTTCCGCAGCACGCTCTGTGCCAGGAGCGGGGGACGCCGTTGCCATCTGGGCTACGGCCATGTCGGTGGTGACGTGCAGGGCTGAGGCGATCATCTTCGATAGCTCCTGCATTAATTCGGGTGGTACGGCCATCGTGGAATTATCACTGATAGGGTAAGTATGTCCTTATTAGTAATGTCTCTTTATGTTTGGTTGTGGCACTTTAATTGTGAATAGCGTTCTTTTTTCTTCTTTCAACTCAAGATGGCGATGGGAGCTACGTTCACTTCCAGCGACATCGGAGCATTCGTTGATGGCATTTAAATGAGCAATCCTACTTCTGACACCAAAAATTATTGCGTTTCTGTGGGGGATTCGATGGGATGGTACAGGACTAGACTTATGGACAATGGGTTACCTGGTGGTAAAGTCTCCGGCTCCGACGTTTATTTCGCTTGCGGTGGAATGGATGACTGGCGTGTCATCAAAAACGATCACGGCTGGAAGTGCGGGAACAGCCGACAGACGTTCGTTTTCAAAAACATCAACAACAACAATGGTGGACACAACAATGGACATATAATTCACAAACAAATACCACTACAATCATGAGGATCGTGCGGGATTAACAATTGAATGTTAATCACCGACACGACACTTTTCTCTCTAGATGTACATATTTTTTTTCTCTTTGTAATCAGAACTTTTTTTTTCTCTCTACATTTAGACATATTCTTATCTTTTGACACTGACATTTTCTTTTCTTTAAATATGTAGAAATTTGTTTTTCTTTAAACATGTAGAAATTTTCTTTTCTTTAATCATGTAGACATTTACTTTTTTCTTTGCACGTATACATTTACTTTTCTCGTTATACTTAGACATTTTCTTTTCTATTTACAGGTCGACATTTACTTTTTTATTTACACATAGACATTTACTTTTCACTTTACGGGTAGACTTTTTTTTTCTATTTACAAGTATACATTTTATTTTGTCTTTACATTAAGACATTTTCTTTCTGTAAAAATGTAGATATTTACTTTTTACTTTAGACATATACATTTTGTTTTATTTATCAACATGGATTTTTTTTTCTCTTAAGAGGTAGACATTTTTTGCATTACAGGTAGGCATGTTTTTGAGTTACAGGAAAGCATTTTATTCTCTCTTTACATGTATAGATTTTCATTTCTCTTTACATACATTTTCTTTTCTCCTTGCATGCAGACATATTTTTTTCTCCTTACATCAGGACATTTTCTTTTCTTTTTACAAAAAGACATTTACTTTTTACTTTAGACATATACATTTTGTTAGCTTCATAAACATAGACATTTACTTTTCTCTTTAAACATGGTCATTTTCTTTTCTATTTACACGTAGACATTTTCTATTTTTTATACAGATAAACATTTTCAATTTTGTTTACACGTATACATTTTCTTTTCTCTTTACACATAGACATTTTAATTTCTATTTACCGGTAGACATTTTCTTTTTTATTTACGCATAGACATTTACTTTTCACTTTACAGGAAGACGTTTTTTTTTCCTATTTACATGTATGCATTTTAATTTCTCTTTACATTTAGACATTTTATTTTTTTAAAGTGTAGACATTTACAAGCAGACATATTTCTTTTTTCCTTACAGGTAGACATTTTCTTTCCTTTAACATGTAGATATTTACTTTTTACCTTAGACATATACATTTTGTTTTCTTTATAAATATTGGCATTTTCTTTTTTTTTTACATGTAGACATATTCATTTCTGTTAACACGTATTCATTTTCTTTTTTTTAAACATGTAGACATTTTTTTTTTCTCTTTTAATGAAGTTATTTTCTGTTATTATTTGCACTTAGACATTTTCTTTTTTATTTACAGGTAAACATTTTGTTTTGTCTTTACATGTAGAAATTTATTTTTCCATTTACAGGTATACAATTTTTTTCTCTTTGCATGTAGACATTTTTTTTTTACATGTACACATTTTATTTTCTCTTTCCTTGCAGATATTTTCATTTCTCTCTACATGTAGACATATCATTTTCTTTAAACACGTAGACATTTAATTTTTTCTTTGCACATATACATTTTCTTTTCTCTGTAAATGAGGAGATTTTCTTTTCTTTTTACAGGTAGACGTTTTCTTTTTTCTTTACACGTAGGCATTTTTTATTCTTTAAACAAATACACATGTACTTTTTTACACATATATATTTTCTTTTCTCTTTCCATGCAGACATTCTCTCTTCTCTTACCACGTAGACATTTTCTTTTCTGTTTACACTTGAAATTTTTTTTTTTTTTAACATGTATACATTTACTTTTTTTCTTTGCACGTATACATTTTCTATTAATTTTACATGCAGATGTTTTCTTTTAGGTGTGTATGTAGACTATTTTCTTTAATCCTTATATGTAGACACTTACTTTTCTGTTGCATGTAGACTTTTTTTTTCTCTCTATATGTATAGATTTTCTTTTCCCTTTACAAGTAGACACTTTCTTTCCTTTTCACATGGAAGAACTTTCTTTTCTCTTTAGAGTTACACTTTTTTCTTTTCCTTTACAGGTAGACATTTTCTTTTCTTTTCTTTTTTTTATTTTATTTTTTTTTTATTTATAAATTTTTCTTTAATGTCGGATATCATCGTAATAATTGATAAATTGACCATTAAGTCTACTTCATGTTAATATCCATAGTCTGTGATATCATCATTCAGTATAAAAAGATTAATAAATATAAATAGAGAGGGGGAGAAAGGGGGCCAAAAAGGAAAAAAATGTTTCCGTCAGGTCGGCCCCATCTCGAAACCTCAAAAAGAAAGCCACGAACGGTGAAGAAAAGAACCAGGGACAAAAAATAACATTAAAATTAGTTAAAAAAACTGTTTATTTGGCCAGGGGACAGTCCTTTTATCCAGCCTTTGAGTCTAGATCGAAATTGAGAAATAGAAGTAGATAAACAATTGTTGGGGGAAGAGCTCTCCATAAACGCGAGCATGTATAGTCAGAAAATTTCCTACAGTATTCTTATGTTACCAGAGGTATTCTATTTAAATGTTTCATACTGGAATACTGGGATACTGGGTAATTAATTGAACGATAGAAAATCAAAGATTTGGTAAGTGAATTTTTAGATTTATATAGATAAATCAGTAATTGATTAATATATAATTCAAAGATTGATGGAATATTGTTTTTTTCTCATTTCAATTAGAAGACATGTAGTTGAAAAAACATGAAAAGTCATTTTCAGTACTCTAAACTGTAGTCTTTGAATTGACTTTATGTCCGTAACATTCCCCCGTCCCCAGAAAATTATTCCATAACATTACAGAGAATGAAGGAGCGAGAAATATAGTTGAATAAGGATTTTCCTAGGAAAGAAGGGACCATGTAAATATAATAAGACGTTTTGGAAAAAGTTTTTCAGGACTGTAATATGAGGTTCCCAAGATAAATTACTAGAAATAGTAATTCCCAGATATTTGAATGTTGAGACTCAATGAATTTTATGACTCTTGTAAGTAAAAGTATATGAGTCTAGATTTGAAATTTTATTTTTTTGTAGGAAAGGTTGCCAGACAGTTTTAGTTGTATTGATACTGAATCTGTTTAAATCAGTCCAAGTTTCTATAGTACGAAAGTAGTAGTCAAGTAACAGTTTAACAGCAGATGCCGACGAATGAGAAGTTAAGGCCAGTATTTCATCGGCGTACATACAAATTAAATGATTAGGTAAACAGGTGTTGGCCTTACAGTATAACAGAGAGACATCAGGAGTTCCAACTAGTTTCGCCATTTATTCCCGACTTTGTCAAGGATATACAGCAAGAGGCATGCAAGCCTTTATATATACAGAACAGTGGTACAAGTTAAGCAATGAGCGTAAATACATACAAGAACCAATAGGATAAAAAGCAAGGGGGCCAATGAGAAAAAGGACGTAATGGCCAGTAGAATAAAATAGAATAAATACAAAATTTTTTTTTAAGGTACAGAAAAGAGAAGTTGTACAGAGATGGTGCGTTTAACGCGGACCGAAAAGAGAACATATCCGGTTGTCCGAAGACAAGAGAATTAACATAAAAAAAACATAATAAAATAAAGGGGTAAGAAACTTACAAAATGCAGAAGAAACATAAAATAAAGAAAACCAGAGAAAATCATAGTAGATCAGATAAAGAATTAAGTATAGCAAACACATTAGAGTCCGTCTGGCAATTGAGAAGCATGTGTGGGGTGGACTTCTTGGCCTTAAATATTTCGATCGCTTCGAGGGTAGCAGTTTTTTCAGGTTTATTACAGATGTGCAAGACAGACATAACCTCTTCTTTTGTCTTCAAAGTGTGTCCGGAATCTGCGAGATGGTTTGCATAGTGGGAGACACGGTCCCGTTTTCTATACGAGTCAAGGTGTTCCTTGAATCGCAATGAAAGATTGCGGGTCGATAATCCCACATAGAACTTATCTCAAAACGCACAATTCTGGCGGTAAACTACGGATTGGGAATATTTGTCGTAGGTGACGGAGGTGGGCGGGTTCAGGGTGCGAGCAGCTGGGGTTGGAGTACGAAATGATATACGGAGGCCAAGGGACGATAAGAAATCGGAAAGCTGGTAGAATTTAGGTCCCAGATATAGTAAGGACGTCCAGTTTTTAGTTTGGGGCGAAACAGGAGGTGGGGGGTAGAGAAGGGCCCGTCTGCGGTGGTGAAGAAGGCGACAGAATGTGCAGGTCGAATATCCATTGGAGTGGGCGAGGTGTCGGATTATGCGGAGTTCTGAAGATCTGGATAGGGGGGAGAAGGGGAGCTTCAGGGCACGGTCGATTAGGAATCTCAGTGAGGCTTGTTTGTGGGTAGCGGGATATGAGGAGGAATCGTGTATTAAATTGGAGGATGTGGTCGGTTTACGGAAGACAGAAAAGGAGAAGCGGTTAGTGTGGGGATTGTTGGTGATGAGGATATCAAGGAAAGGGATGGACCAGTTAGTTTCTAGTTCAAAAGTGAATTGGATATGTGGAGAGAAGGAGTTAAAGGTGTTAGCAATATTAGTGAGAGTAGTGGATCGGGAGTCAAAAAGGATGAGGATGTCATCGACATATCGGAAATATGCGATGACGGAGGGATTATTGAGGAGGGGGGTGACGTGTGTTAATTCCAGGTGCTGTAGGAAAACCTCAGACAGAAAACTGCTGAGTGGGAACCCCATTCCTAGCCCTGTGGGTTGGGAATAATAAGAGTTGTTAAAGGAGAAACAGTTCTGGGAAGAAATTATAGAGAGGATAGCTAGTAGGTCAATAGTATCGGGTGCAGGGAAAGACGCAGCTAGTAACAGACACTGTAGGATAGAAAGGGTGGGGGTGACAGGGATGTTAGTGTATAAGTTGGTGATGTCAAAGGACATAAGGGAGAGGTGCTCATCCGTGTGGATGGAAGAAAGGGACTCAGTAAGGGTTAGGGAATTGCCTACATTATAAGTATTAGGGAGGATTTTCAGGTTAAAGAGGAAGGTGGAAAGGGATTTAGCAACGAGGTGGGCAGGAGCTGGGGAATAGTTAACGACGGGGCGTATAGGCATGTTAGGTTTATGGATCTTGACTAGGGCGTTAAGGTTGGGTGGGCGAGGGTTAGGTGGGATGAGGCGTCGGAGGTATCTGAAGTGTGGGGATTTGTTGATGACGGAAATAATAGATTTGTGGTATTTAGAAGTGGGGTCGGATGGGAGGGTGACAAAATTGTTAGCGGCGATGAAATCATTAACTTTATCAGTGAACGTAGAACGGTAAATGATAACCGACACGTTACCTTTATCGGCCTTGACGACGAGGGCATCGGAATTTTGTAGCTTTGTCTTCAAGGTGGTAGATGCAGCAGCATCAGTGAGTAGTTCCCGGGGTGGTCTAGACGCAGACGCTTCTTTAAAGGACTTGTGTATCAGATGTCTGGCGATGGCTCGCGCTGGAGGACGGTCAGTCCGGGGTAGTAGGTTTACGGCGTGCTTGACATCTGAGATGACATCGTGTAAAACAGAACGTGTTGGCTTCCAATAGACAACGTGCTTGAGGCCTTTGTCGAGGAGTCGCTGTTCGTTGTCGGACAGCTGGATTGATGTTAGGTTAACAACATTGTCGTGAAACACAAAATCACCTTCAGGAGGATGTGGGCGTGTTGGAGGCGGACGTCGGAGGTCGTCTAGCTTCTTGCACAGGATTAAGAACTTACGCTCTTTGAAGGATTGCAGCCTTACTTCATCATCCTCGAAAAGAGGCATCAGAACATCAGGCGGTATGATGGATGAAATGTGGAGGTGCAGGCGGAATATCTCTTGGTTTAAAATGGTAAATTAAGGTGGTTGTAGCACGGCTTACCCAAGTCCTTACGGCAGCGGCCCGAGCAGCTTGGGCGGCGGTAGACCTGTTCCGGACGATGACGTGGGCATACTTGGGTTCTAGGCGCTCTCGGATACACATGCGGTTGAACCAGATGTTCTGGATGGTGGAGGATAGCTTCCTCTTAATGTGGAACATCTTAGAGATGAGTGGAGTCATATCAGTGAAAGGATGGATCATAATACTGTTCCTATTAACTAAACAGGTGGTGGCCTTACAGTATAACAGAGGGACATCAGGAGTTCCAACTAGTTTCGCCATTTATTCCCGGTGTACGCACCATCTCAGTACAACTTCTCTTTTGTGTACCTTAAAAAAAAAATTTTGTATTTATTCTATTTTATTCTACTGGCCTTTACATCCTTTTTCTCATTGGCCCCCCCTTGCTTTTTATCCTATTGGTTCTTGTATGTATTTACGCTCATTGCTTAATTTGTACCACTGTTCTGTATATATAAAGGCTTGCATGCCTCTTGCTGTATATCCTTGACAAAGCCGGGAATAAATGGCGCAACTAGTTGGAACTCCTGATGTCCCTCTGTTATACTGTAAGGCCACCACCTGTTTAGTTAATAGGAACAGTATTATGATCCATCCTTCCACTGAAATGATTAGGAGAAAAAGGAAAATCATTAATAAAAATGTTAAAGAGGATTGGACTCTTGGAGGAACCTTGAGGGCCCCCTATTGAGGGTGAAATTGTCGCAGAATAAGAAGGGAGTTTTAGAGTGTAAAAAGATCTGATATTATGATGATTAGGATTGTGGTTGATGATTGCACAAGAAAAATGAGAGGAAGTGTTTGGAAACAATCCAGAAAGGAACCGTAATGAATCTGTATTCGAATGAATGAATAAATCTAGATTTGCAGTAAAGTCCTCAAAAGAATTTCTAGATGTTAAATTATTAATTTTTTTCCAATTCTCTTTGGAATTAATTTTAATTGAAAAAAAAGTTATAATAATATGATTTTTTTTCATAATAAATTTTTTTTAACTTTAGACGTATATGTTCATATTGAAGTCTACGAAGCGTTGTGTTATTTTGTTTAAGTTTGCGAAAAATTGATTTTTTTTCCTTAATTAACTAAACAATTTCGTAGGTCATCTAAGTGTGTCGATTTTGTTTAAAACCGGCATGAGTAGATTTTATTAGAGGCAGATATCAATTAACTCTTAAATGAATATAGTTAAAATGATTTAAAATTTGAATCAACTGAGTTTAAAGGATTAAGAATATCATTCCAATCAGTCTGTTATAAAAAAATAAGTAGAGCAAACAGGCGATTTTTAGTACAAAGATGAGATGGTATATTGTTGGAATGAACTTTATGTGGAAGTGAAACTGAACTTTGAATGGTAGCAAATATTTGGTAATGATCAGAGAAAGCGTATGGTTCAATTATTGATTCGTGAATAAGATTTTTACAGTAAAAATTATCAAGTTGAAGAGACTTTGAGATTCGAAGATCAGTTCTTGGATCAAAAACCAAATGTAATTAAAGTTGCATTAAGATTTTGAACTACAGAGTCTTGTGGATCTAAAAAATTCACATTAAATTCACTAGATAAGATTATTCTGTAATTATGATATGTTAATAGGATATCTAAAAAAATATCCATTTGATTTAAATACTGCGCAAACGAAGCTTGGGGTGGTCTATACATCGTCCAAATAATTGACTTCCCTTTTGGGAGGATCATGGCCAGAAATTCCAAATAATCATTCAAAAAAGTTATTGAGTCAAGTATATTAGCTAAAAATTTTTTCCACAAGATAGATGAATATACCGCCACCTTTCCATCGATCTTTTAAGATTAAACGGAATAAATCCCTTTATAGGAGGATAAATATTATTTTCGTTTAACCAAGTTTCTACAATAATATAACAGGAAATGGAAGGTCTTTGAGAATAGTATACTAAAAGATCGTCTAAATTTGAATGGAGGCCCCTGATGTTACTATAAAGTAAATCTAAAGAACACATAAGAGTAATAAAGATACAGTAGTATTATTATCACTGGAAAAAAACTTAAAGCTTGAAAAGATCAGATTCATTATTAATATCAACTCTAGGGGCGTCCTGAGTTTTCCTAATGAAGATCCATCCATTTCTAGTCCAAAAGTAAGCATAAGATTTAGATTGTTTAATTTCTCTGTTTTTTTAGTAAAGTTCGTTTTGTACAGGCGTAAGATGTTTATTAAATATTGATGTTAGGTAATCATTCATAAGTGTAAGCTTATTAGCTTTTTTCAGTGATATTTCAGAGATAATTAAATTGTTAATGAATTTAATTAAAATCGGTCTTGAGTATCGTTGTTCTTTTTTAAATCGACCCAGTCTCTGGATATTAATAATTGAATCTTTGGTTATTTGAACTCCAATAGAGTGGAACATTCCTAAAAATAGTCCTAGTAGATCTTCATTTGATTTTTCAGGCATAACTCTGAATTTTAAATTTTGATTGTAAGAATATTGAGTTAAGTCATTAGTCTTAGTTTGTAATTGCATAATTTTATCCAAAGAGTTAGTAAATACTGTATGGTTTTCTGCTACTGTTTTCTCTTCTATGTTAATTTTTTCCATTAATAAAGAATTATCTTTTTCTAAGTTATCAATTCGTTCAACGGAAATTTGTAAAGAAGTGGTTAACTTTCTTAACTCTTCCTGTAATTGAGATATGATTATAGTTTGTTCAAGTAATGGAGAAAACTTTGTTTCTAAATTTTTGATAAGTTGAATTATCCCTTGTTTATCTTTTAAAATGGAAGGTTCTGGATTTGTTTCATGTTCGAGATCAGGGTTTTACGAAGGTGATTCAGTTTTACAAGAATCACATTTCCATGAAATATAAAACCATCATCTATCTTATTTTGATCTTTGATACAAGCAAAGTGAAAATGATTAGAACATGCACCGGAAAATGTAATTCTGCAGGAAGTTTTAGTATATTGCTTACAAAATGCACAATTAAATGCGTAAGCCATTGTGAAGTTAGTTACTAAGCGGCTGATTTAGTGGAGAGAATAAAATATTAGATTAGGCTAATTAATCTAGACTCAAAAGCTCTTCATTTAAGTAAGTTAAAATGGATAAATTAATTTTTATGAAAAATAAAAGTGAAGTAGAAAAAAACATGAAAAAACTTAGCTTAAGAAGCGGGAGCGAAAAACAACACGTTCCTGTGGACGCCCCTGGCGAAAAAAAAACATTTAATTTTTTTTAGACGTATACATTTTGTCATCTTTATGCACATGTAGATATTTTCTTTTCTCTTTACAGGTAGACATTTTCTTTTCTTTTTACAGGTAGACATTTTCTTTTCTCTTTACAGGTAGACATTTTATTTTCTCTTTATATGTTGACTTTTTTCTCTCTACAAGTAGACATTTTCTTTTTTCTTTACAGTTAGACATTTTCTTTTTTTTTACAGGTAGACAAATTCTTTTCACTTTACAGGTAGACATTTTATTTTCTCTTTACATGTTGACTTTTTCTCTTTCCAGGTAGACATTTTCTTTTCTCTTTACATGCAGACATTGTTTTTTTCATTACAGGTAGATTTTTTTTATATTCTCTTTACATTTTGACATATTCTTATCTTTTAACACATAGACATTTTCTTTTCTTTAGGCATGTACACATTTTTTTTCTTTAAACATGTAGATATTTTCTTTTCTTTAAGCATGTAGACATTTTCTTTTTTTTGCACATATACATTTTCTTTTCTCACTAAAAGTACACATTTTTTTCTCATTGCATGCAGACATTTTTCTTTATCCCTACATGAGGACATTTTCTTTTCCTTTTAAACTTAGACATTTTCTTTTCTCTTTATACATAGACATTTTCTTTTCTGTTTACAGGTAGACATTTTCTTTTTTATTTACACGTGGACATTTACTTTTCACTTTACAGGTAGACGTTTACTTGTCTATTTACAAGTATACATTCTCTTTCCTTTTTACATTTACACATTTACTTTCTATTTAACATGTAGACATTTATCTTTTACATTAGAAACATACAATTTGTTTTCTTTATATACATAGACATTTTCTTTTCTCTTTGCAGGTAAACATTTTTTTATTAGTTACAGGTAGACATTTTTTTCTCATTACATTTAGACATATTCTTATCATTTAACACGTAAAAATTTTCGTTTCTTTAAACATGTAGACATTTTCTATTCTTTAAACATATACACATGTACTTTTTTTACACATATTCATATTCTTTTCTCTTTGCATGCAGACATTTTCTATTTTCTTACCACGTAGACATTTTCTTTTCTGTTTACACTAAAAATATACTTTTCTTTAAACATGTGGACTTTTACTTTTTTCTTTGCACGTATGCATTTTCTTTTCACTTTACATACAGGTGTTTTTATTTCTGTGTGCATGTATATCATTTTTTTTCTCTTTGCAAGCAGACCTTTTGTTTTCTCTCTACATTTAGACATATTCTAATCTTTTAACACATTTTCTTTCTTGAAATATGTACGCATTTGTTTTTCTTTAAACATGTAGACATTTTCTTTTTTTTAAGCAAGTAGACATTTAATTTTTTCTTTGCACATATACATTTTCTTTTCTCTCTAAAGGTACACACTTTTTTCTGTTTGCATGCAGACATTTTTTTTTCTCCCCACATGCGGACATTTTCTTTTCTTTTTACACTTACACATTTTCTTTTCTCTTTATACTTTGACATTTTCTTTTCTATTTACAGGTAGTCATGTCCTTTTCTTTTAATACATACATATTTACTTCTTTCTTTATACGTATACATTTTCTTTTCTCTTTACATGTATGTATTTTCTTTTCTCTTTACATGTATACATTTTCTTTTCTCTTTACAGTTAGACATTTTTTTTATATACATGTAGACATTTACTTTTTACATTAGACATATTTCAAATTCAAATTCAAATTTATTCCAATTTATTCAAATTATTCAAATGTAAAAAACAAATAAATATATAACAAGATGAATTTCCCATGAGCACATAGTGCTCATATATTCGGAAAAGCATCAAAAGAAAAGAAAAGAAAAGAAATCAGTATATACGGTAACAACAATTAAAAGTGATTCACATATAAATACCATTAAATACTAATTATTTTTGACAGTCATAATTCAATTTTTAAGTTTATATCTAGATTTTCGTCCATCAGTACATAATTTTATTTCATTTGGTAGATCATTGAACAATTTTTTATAATTATAATCTATTTGATGGAAAAAGAAAGAATGCTTTGGAATTTCAATTGAAATCGTCAGATTTTTAGAATTTCTTAAATTATAATTAAATGTTTGAAAATTGGCTGTTTCATTTTTACATAATTACATGTATAATTTGCCAAATTAAAAAGATAAAATTGATGAAAGTTCATTATTTGATTTTTACGAAAATCATTATTGTTAAAGTTACAACAAGTCAGCATATTAAAAAGATTTATAATTGGTTTTAAATGAGTCACATAGGTTCCACCCCAAATTGGGATGAGATATTGTAATGTACTTAAAAAGAAAACGTTATATATTAAAATCAGATTTTTAAAAGTTAAGACAGTTTTTTATGATCGAATTATAAAAGTTATAGATCTTAATCTAACAAATAAACTTCTTATATGAGAATCCCATGATAAACGATAATCAATTGTAATACCCAAATATTTTGTGTGTTCGACATAAGTTAAGAGAGGACAATGACTACATTCAAGGTTATTACATTTCAAATCATGATATTTGAGAAACAAATTCGTATTACAATCAGAGTGCAATTTAAAACGCATATATACAGATTTTTTTACATTTAAGGATATATTATTATTTGATAACCAGAAGTTTAATAATTTAAGGTATGATTGGGCTTCTTTAAAATTTTGATAATCACTTTTTATATAGGTTAAAACTAAATCATCAGCATAAGCTTGGATAGAGCCAAACCAATTTAAATGAAAAATATCATTTATATAAATTAAGAAAAGAATGGGGCCTAAAATAGTTCCTTGAGGAACTCCTCTTTTTAAATTTTCGAATTTACTTAATTTTTCCTTAATCCTAACAGCTTGTTTTCTGTTGGCTAAATAAGAGCTAAACCATTGGTTTGCTAGTCCTCTTATACCACATCTTTCCAATTTTTGTAATAATAGACAATGGTCAACTGAATCGAAAGCTTTCCTTATATCCAGAAAAATTGCTAAATTGTTCCGACCTTTATCAAGCGTGTGAATAACATCGGATATAAAACTGTGAACTGCTAATTGAGTGTTCTTTTTTCTTTGAAAACCAAACTGTTTATTCGCAATAATGTTATATTTTTCTAGAAAACTTGTAAGGCGATTTTTTACCATTTTTTCAAATATTTTTGAAATGTGGGACAGTAAAGATATTGGTCTATAATTTTCAAATAATAAACTACTTCCCCCTTTAAATATTGGAATTACAACTGCAATCATTAATGCGTCAGGAAATGTTCTTTGTAAAAATGAACAATTAATTAATTTACTAATAGGATAACTTAAACTATTAACATGTTTACACAGAATTTCTGTAGTAACATGATCATATCCTGGGGAGGAATATTTTGATAAGGACATAATGTAATTTTTAATCTCCATTTCATTAACAGGGTAAAGGAAAAAGGTATCCTTTACTTCATTTTTTATATTAAAATTTGCAGGGTTTTGTTTTACAGTATTTTGGCAATCGCACATGTTTATAAGGCTCAAATTAAAATCATTAATCTGATTACTAATCTCTTGAGAAATATTTCTGTAAGTCTTTTCTCGTCCTGTTATATTACTTATAATTTTCCATTTATCTTTAGGTGTTTTTGCTCTCTCAATTTGACATTTTATTTTCTCCTTACATGCGGACATTTTCTTTTCTTTTTACACATACACATTTTCTTTTCTCTTTATACTTAGACATTTTCTTTTCTATTTAGGGGAGGTCATGTCCTTTTCTTTAAACACATATACGTTTACTTTTTTCTTTATACGTATACATTTTCTTTTCTCTTTACATGTATGTATTTACTTTTCTCTTTACATGTATACATTTTTTTTTCTCTTTACAGGTAGACATTTTTTCCTTTAAACATGTAGACATTTACTTTTTACTTTAGACATATACGTTTTCTTTTATCTTTACAGGTAGACATTTTTTTCTTGTTATTGCTAGGAATTTTCTTTTCTCTTTACATGTATACATTTTTTTTTCTCTTTACAGGCAGGCATTTTTATTTCGCTTTACAGGTAGACATTGTTTATCTCCTTACAGGTAGACTTTTTTGTTTCTCTTTACATTTAGACATATTCTTATCTTTTAACACGTATACATTTTCTTTTTTTTAAACATGTATACATTTTCTTTTCTTTAACCATGTAGACATTTACTTTTTTCTTTGCATGTATACATTTTCCTATTTCTTTACATGTAGACATTTTCTTTTCACTTTACATATAGGTGTTTTTATTTCTGTGTGCATGTATATCATTTTTTTTTCTCTTTGCAAGCAGACCTTTTCTTTTCTCGCTACATTTAGACATATTCAAATCTTTTAACACATTTTCTTTTCTTGAAATATGTGCACATTTGTTTTTCTTGAAATATGTGCACATTTGTTTTTCTTTTAAACATGTTGACATTTTCTTTTTTTTAAGCAAGTATACATTTACTTTTTTCTTTGCACGTACACATTTTCTTTTCTCTCAAAATGTACACATTTTTTTCACTTTGCAACCAGACCTTTTCTTTTCTCTCGACATGTACACATTTTCTTCCTCTTTGCATGCAGACATTTTCTTTTCTCTCTAAATGAGAACTTTTTTTTTTCTTTTTACAAGTAGACATTTTCTTTTCTTATTTACAGGCACACATTTCCTATTTTTTTTTAAACAGATACACATTTTCTTTTTTTTTACACTATATGATTTCTTTTCTCTCTACATGTAGGTAATTTTTTTTTCTCTATATATGTATAGATTTTCTTTTCCCTTTAGATGTAGACATTTTCTTTTCTCTTTACAAGTAGACATTTTCTTTCCTTGCTACATGTAAACGTTCTGTATACTCTGTATATGCAGACATTTTCTTTTCACTATGAGGTAGACACTTTCTTTCCTTTTCACATGGAAGAATTTTCTTTTCTCTTTAAAGCTACACTTTTTCTTTTCCTTTACAGGTAGACAGTCTCTTTTCTTTTTTTTTTTATTTTATTTTTTTTTTATTTATAAATTTTTCTTTAATGTCAGATATCATTGTAATAATTAATAAATTGACCATTAAGTCTACTTCATGTTATTATTCATGGTCTGTGAAATCATCATTCAGTATAAAAAGATTAATAAATATAAATAGAGAGGGGAAGAAAGGGGGCCAAAAAGGAAAAAATGTTCCCGTCAGGTCGGCCCCATCTCGAAACCTCAAAAAGAAAGCCACGAACGGTTAAGAAAAGAACCAGGGACGAAAAAACACATTAAAATTAGAAAAAAAAAACTGTTTATTTGGCCAGGGGACAGTCCTTTTATCCAGCCTTTGAGTCTAGATCGAAATTGAGAAATAGAAGTAGATAAACAATTGTTGGGGGAAGAGCTCTCCATAAACGCGAGCATGTATAGTCAGAAAATTTCCTACAGTATTCTTATGTTACCAGAGGTATTCTATTTAAATGTTTCATACTGGAATACTGGGATACTGGGTAATTAATTGAACGATAGAAAATCAAAGATTTGGTAAGTGAATTTTTAGATTTATATAGATAAATCAGTAATTGATTAATATATAATTCAAAGATTGATGGAATATTGTTTTTTTCTCATTTCAATTAGAAGACATGTAGTTGAAAAAACATGAAAAGTCATTTTCAGTACTCTAAACTGTAGTCTTTGAATTGACTTTATGTCCGTAACATTCCCCCGTCCCCAGAAAATTATTCCATAACATTACAGAGAATGAAGGAGCGAGAAATATAGTTGAATAAGGATTTTCCTAGGAAAGAAGGGACCATGTAAATATAATAAGACGTTTTGGAAAAAGTTTTTCAGGACTGTAATATGAGGTTCCCAAGATAAATTACTAGAAATAGTAATTCCCAGATATTTGAATGTTGAGACTCAATGAATTTTATGACTCTTGTAAGTAAAAGTATATGAGTCTAGATTTGAAATTTTATTTTTTTGTAGGAAAGGTTGCCAGACAGTTTTAGTTGTATTGATACTGAATCTGTTTAAATCAGTCCAAGTTTCTATAGTACGAAAGTAGTAGTCAAGTAACAGTTTAACAGCAGATGCCGACGAATGAGAAGTTAAGGCCAGTATTTCATCGGCGTACATACAAATTAAATGATTAGGTAAACAGGTGTTGGCCTTACAGTATAACAGAGAGACATCAGGAGTTCCAACTAGTTTCGCCATTTATTCCCGACTTTGTCAAGGATATACAGCAAGAGGCATGCAAGCCTTTATATATACAGAACAGTGGTACAAGTTAAGCAATGAGCGTAAATACATACAAGAACCAATAGGATAAAAAGCAAGGGGGCCAATGAGAAAAAGGACGTAATGGCCAGTAGAATAAAATAGAATAAATACAAAATTTTTTTTTAAGGTACAGAAAAGAGAAGTTGTACAGAGATGGTGCGTTTAACGCGGACCGAAAAGAGAACATATCCGGTTGTCCGAAGACAAGAGAATTAACATAAAAAAAACATAATAAAATAAAGGGGTAAGAAACTTACAAAATGCAGAAGAAACATAAAATAAAGAAAACCAGAGAAAATCATAGTAGATCAGATAAAGAATTAAGTATAGCAAACACATTAGAGTCCGTCTGGCAATTGAGAAGCATGTGTGGGGTGGACTTCTTGGCCTTAAATATTTCGATCGCTTCGAGGGTAGCAGTTTTTTCAGGTTTATTACAGATGTGCAAGACAGACATAACCTCTTCTTTTGTCTTAAAAGTGTGTCCGGAATCTGCGAGATGGTTTGCATAGTGGGAGACACGGTCCCGTTTTCTATACGAGTCAAGGTGTTCCTTGAATCGCAATGAAAGATTGCGGGTCGATAATCCCACATAGAACTTATCTCAAAACGCACAATTCTGGCGGTAAACTACGGATTGGGAATATTTGTCGTAGGTGACGGAGGTGGGCGGGTTCAGGGTGCGAGCAGCTGGGGTTGGAGTACGAAATGATATACGGAGGCCAAGGGACGATAAGAAATCGGAAAGCTGGTAGAATTTAGGTCCCAGATATAGTAAGGACGTCCAGTTTTTAGTTTGGGGCGAAACAGGAGGTGGGGGGTAGAGAAGGGCCCGTCTGCGGTGGTGAAGAAGGCGACAGAATGTGCAGGTCGAATATCCATTGGAGTGGGCGAGGTGTCGGATTATGCGGAGTTCTGAAGATCTGGATAGGGGGGAGAAGGGGAGCTTCAGGGCACGGTCGATTAGGAATCTCAGTGAGGCTTGTTTGTGGGTAGCGGGATATGAGGAGGAATCGTGTATTAAATTGGAGGATGTGGTCGGTTTACGGAAGACAGAAAAGGAGAAGCGGTTAGTGTGGGGATTGTTGGTGATGAGGATATCAAGGAAAGGGATGGACCAGTTAGTTTCTAGTTCAAAAGTGAATTGGATATGTGGAGAGAAGGAGTTAAAGGTGTTAGCAATATTAGTGAGAGTAGTGGATCGGGAGTCAAAAAGGATGAGGATGTCATCGACATATCGGAAATATGCGATGACGGAGGAATTATTGAGGAGGGGGGTGACGTGTGTTAATTCCAGGTGCTGTAGGAAAACCTCAGACAGAAAACTGCTGAGTGGGAACCCCATTCCTAGCCCTGTGGGTTGGGAATAATAAGAGTTGTTAAAGGAGAAACAGTTCTGGGAAGAAATTATAGAGAGGATAGCTAGTAGGTCAATAGTATCGGGTGCAGGGAAAGACGCGGCTAGTAACAGACACTGTAGGATAGAAAGGGTGGGGGTGACAGGGATGTTAGTGTATAAGTTGGTGATATCAAGGGACATAAGGGAGAGGTGCTCATCCGTGTGGATGGAAGAAAGGGACTCAGTAAGGGTTAGGGAATTGCGTACATTATAAGTATTAGGGAGGATTTTCAGGTTAAAGAGGAAGGTGGAAAGGGATTTAGCAACGAGGTGGGCAGGAGCTGGGGAATAGTTAACGACGGGGCGTATAGGCATGTTAGGTTTATGGATCTTGACTAGGGCGTTAAGGTTGGGTGGGCGAGGGTTGGGTGGGATGAGGCGTCGGAGGTATCTGAAGCGTGGGGATTTGTTGATGACGGAAATAATAGACTTGTGGTATTTAGAAGTGGGGTCGGATGGGAGGGTGACAAAATTGTTAGCGGCGATGAAATCATTAACTTTATCAGTGAACGTAGAACGGTAAATGATAACCGACACGTTACCTTTATCGGCCTTGACGACGAGGGCATCGGAATCTTGTAGCTTCGTCTTCAAGGTGGTAGAGGCAGCAGCATCAGTGAGTAGTTCCTGGGGTGGTCTAGACGCAGACGCTTCTTGGAAGGACTTGTGTACTAGATGTCCGGCGATGGCTCGCGCTGGAAGGCGGTCAGTCTGGGGTAGTAGGTTGACGGCGTGCTCGACATCTGAGATGACATCGTGTAAGTCAGATCGTGTTGGCTTCCTATAGACAACGTGCTTGAGGCCTTTGTCGAGGAGTCGCTGTTCGTTGTCGGACAGCTGGATTGATGTTAGGTTAACAACATTGTCGTGAAACACAAAATCACCTTCAGGAGGATGTGGGCGTGTTGGAGGCGGACGTCGGAGGTCGTCTAGCTTCTTGCACAGGATTAAGAACTTATGCTCTTTGAAGGATTGCAGCCTAACTTCATCATCCTCGAAAAGAGGCATCAGAACATCAGGCGGTATGATGGATGAAATGTGGAGGTGCAGGCGGAATATCTCTTGGTTTAAAATGGTAAATTAAGGTGGTTGTAGCACGGCTTACCCAAGTCCTTACGGCAGCGGCCCGAGCAGCTTGGGCGGCGGTAGACCTGTTCCGGACGATGACGTGGGCATACTTGGGTTCTAGGCGCTCTCGGATACACATGCGGTTGAACCAGATGTTCTGGATGGTGGAGGATAGCTTCCTCTTAATGTGGAACATCTTAGAGATGAGTGGAGTCATATCAGTGAAAGGATGGATCATAATACTGTTCCTATTAACTAAACAGGTGGTGGCCTTACAGTATAACAGAGGGACATCAGGAGTTCCAACTAGTTTCGCCATTTATTCCCGG
>JAHWFO010019233.1:0-19662 GCA_023313115.1 Rhysida immarginata | reverse complement strand
GAAGTGGTGAGCGAACGATTAAAATGACAGATCTGGCATTGCTTGCTGTGCTCATTTTAAAGACCGTGATTTTCACCCGCTTTTATACTCCCACAAAATATATTTGAAACCTGGAGCAGCTCCACCGTTAATTGAATCGACCCCAAAGAGACTGATAAGACAGTAACACATTTTAAAAACGTCAATATAGCTGTGTTCAAGGATTTCAGTTAGTTGTGCTTCTTGTTAATGTGATGTTTGTATTTAGTCTGCAAATAAAGTATTGGCATTCCCATTACCACTTAGATATACAATGTATTAATCCTTATCAACAATAAAATATATAATCTGAATACTCAAACAGTTTATTTGTATTTCTCTAGTTATATTTCATCGTAATATCAACTCGCCTGAACATTAAAGTATTTTGCATTGGACCTCAGAGGTTGTGCATTTTACGTGCACAACAGGACATTCACAGTATACGAGAGGTGATCAAAAAGTAATATCCCGTATTTTGTTTTCTCTAAAATCGTGACAGGGAAAAAATAAACACATGTACCATGTCCGACAATGAAATTTAGCCAGGGGAATGATCAAGCTTCACTGTAAAGCGCATTTTGCGTTAGCTTTTCCTGTCTCACAGTAACAATTAACGAGCACGCATCTAACGCTTCAGTCAGTTGAGTCTATTCAGTCAGGAGGAGGAATCCAGTACAAATGCATCCAACAATACAATTGCTGGCTAATTTTTATTGTCGGATAGAGGTAATCGGCAGTAGTTTAGTAGAGGCCTAGGCGGACAGCTAGAGGCTTGAACACTCGCTTACTAAAGCTTTCAGGACAGTAAAGAAGTTAACAAACTTCTCAGATTAATATTCACTCTCACAATACAATATTTAAATATTTATTATCCATAAATATTTATGCACATTTAACAAAAAATATTTGTTGAATACGTGATTAGTTTCATAAACGGAAAAATAAAACAAAATAAAAAAAATAACTATGGTTAAATAACTAAGGTTATTCTATTGTATAATGTTGTTAAAGAATTTTATTTTACATGAAACGACCATTTCTCATTTGCGTTTTATTATTAATGATGACAAATTCCACTGAACAATTTTCTCTTGACATTAATCATAAAAAAATTATATAGTCAAATTACGGTAGAACTTTGATTACTCCAATGTTAATTTCTTCAATTAACTCTGCAAGTCGAAGGCAAATTCTGTTCCTTTAGGTGCAAACCTCCAAGTTAAATAGAAAACATCCAAAACTAGAGGAATTATATTTTTCCTTCAGCTTTTAATTTTCTGTTTCGTTATTAAAACAAAGTTATACATGCTGTAACTTTCTTTTACTCGTTCTTTCGGTAATTCATTTTACGAAAATAACATTAAATTGATTGTGCAGTGTAAGACTGTCTCGTTTAAAATTATTCTAGTCTTATTAACGAAAAGAATAATGTGTCTATCCATTAATTTATATTTTATTGGATAATGGCTGAAAATAGGTATGGTCGTAGCATTAAGTGCATCGAAAAAACTGAACTATTCCTCATAAGCTTTGAGGAGAAGCCTAGTGCGAACCCCGTATTGAAGCTGCTTACCTCAACTTAATTGTTAAGTTCGGTCTCCCACCAACGTCGGTCCCGAACATCGAACAATGAACTCAACTGCTCCAACAGATTAGAAGCTAAGCTTCCACCGTGTTGCCCGCTCAACAATGAACGAGTACTCGATAATCTAGCATACGCTGCCCCTGCTGACTGGCTAAATTTCATTGTCGGATATAGTACATTCGATAAAACAATTCAACTTTTATTTTCCAGTTGCAAACTGTCGATTTCACCTCGTCGTCGTCACGGAAATGTTGACCAGCCATTGACTTCTTCAACGGTACGAAGATATGGTAGTCACTGGGAGGTTGGTCCAGTCTGTATGGAGGATGAAGCAGTGTTTCCCAGTTCCACCGCTGTAACAGGTCAGTGACCCGTTTCGCTGCGTGGGGATGTGCGTTATCGTGGTGCAGCACGATGTCCTCCATTGCCAAGTCAGGCCTGTTCCTGCGTATGGCCGCTCGAAGATTCCTCAATGTGCCACTGTTCCGTTACAGAATTGGCAGTGATATGCGGTGGAAGAAACTCAAGCAGTATCAGGCCACGGTAATCCCAAAAACATGTCAACATGACCTTGGCGGCTGATGGCACAGTTTTGAACTTTTTCATTGTGTGTTTCCAAACCGCCGGTTGCATCTTGGTTTCTGGCGTGAAATGGTGGAACCAGGATTTATCGCCTGTGATGATTCGATCCAAAAACTCCTCACCCTCCTCCTGGTATCGGATGAGATGCAGCAAACAAGCATCGAAACGAGCACCTTGATGTTCGGCTGCAAATTGTCTTGACAAACATCTGTATGATACTTTGCGAAAGCCGAGCTGCTCGTGAACAATGTCGTATGCCGTCCCATATGAAACGTCCAACGCCGCAGCAATATCTCTCACGGTAATCCGCCGGTTCTCCCGCACCTGCGCTTCCACAGTCATGGATTCCCGCGGCCGGCCAGAGCGATGTTCCTCCAGCAGGTCCTGTCAACCTTGCACCAACGTTGTACTGTTCCTTATGGATATCGACTGGTTTCAGTCCTTTTGCACAAAGAAAACTTATAACACTCCACCGCTCAAAAGAATTGGACGATGAAATGAAAGCTGCCATCTTGTTTGGACTGTCACGTCGCTAGTGCTTGGTGGATGCACACGACACCTAACAGGAAATTTTAATAACTAATCAAACTAACTTTAACATATCGCAGATTTCTCATATCTGCCATCGTTTTCGAGAAAAACAATAAGCGACATTACTTTTTGATCACCCCTCGTACATCTCGAATTTCTTCATCGTGGAATAAGGTAAACACGAGAGAGTAGTCACCATTTGGAGATGACCTTACACTAAATTTAAAGAAAATTTCTTTCTTTCAATTTTAACACCTTGTACATATCCTTTGTCTAAGAGATAAATTGACAATTCCATTTGATTTTGTTGCCATATGTTGTTGGATGATATTATTTAAGAAGATCTCATTTAATATTAGGAGATTCTCTGAAACAACGCTTCGTTCTTTAAAACTTTTTTAACATGAAATTTCTCCATTTGGCAAAAAACATGGTTTCTATCTCCTTCGGCATTTTCCCAAGCTCTCACATTATGGCGTTATTGCTTGTGCGCATGACTCGAAGATAATGTGAAAATTGTCTATTTAAGGATTCAACTAATTTTTTTTCGTTTATTTCGGTTTTAGTTACAGACTAATAACCCGTAATAAGGTTAAAGTTATATATAACATTAATCCAACTGACGGTCGAAAAATTCGAGACTACTAAATTGACAAATGATTCAAGAGCCCGCAGTGATTAAAAATTGCACCTGTACGAAAAAAAAACTTTATTTACAACAAAATAACTTACTTCAGCCCATCTCTTTTCGGGAGCATTTAGCATTCTACCTGGCATTTCCTCCTTCAGTTAATTAAGATTAAAACTAAATACAAAGGAAAATTAATTGTTGTCCAGTTTTTATATGAAATTCATTAAGAATTTATTTGACCACCGCAACAATTATTAACACTTACAAGAAGTGAAACACTGAAATCTCGAAGCTGCAATAACTCTATCACTCCTGGTGGTAATAATGCATAACTTTGGATGAAAATGAATATCCTGTGCTTAGAACTTTTTTTTTCCTCGCCAATAATTTGAAATAAACGGTATTGAAGCGAGACATTATATGAGCTTATAAGAGTGAAAATTCCATCAATAAATTCTAGGGTGGCACGAAAGACCTAATTCCAATAGATCAAAAATCGGGAGTTTATAAAATTTCATGTTTAATTTGTGGACACTGTTAAAACGAGTCCACACTTCTAAGCTTTGAAAAAAAGGATTAAAAAGCACATTTCTTGTATAAAAATTGTAAATTAGGTATTTCTAGTGTAGCGTTCCCCCACCCCCGCAATATGTTCAATAAGGCTCTAGGGTTCGACGACTAACCTCTGAGGTGGGTGAGAGCTAAGGTTCGGAACCGAAAATAAAAGAATGCAACCTGATATTACTGTAATCTTGATCAAACTAATTTATTGTCCTAGGATACATACATTGTAACATAATATTCTTTACTTCTAACTACCATGATATCGCTAAAGGGCCCCATCTAACATGCAAATGTATTCACTTTAATCTTAATGCTAAGAGTTTTCTGCTCATTTCAACAACCAACCGGCACACTTGCCTATATAAGTAGGATCAACAGCCAACATCAATGTTAAGTTGAGGCAGCAACGACAGTTTGACCGTGAACTATAGGAATACTTAACCATTTACACTCCCGAATCAAATATTCCATACTCTTACACCTGAAAGTGCAACGTCCCTCCTTTAATTACCTCGAAAAGGGGGAAGGAACAGTGACCCCTCTTGGCGAGTGTAAATAATAGTTAACTATATCCCACTGGCAGCGCTGAACACCGCGTTTAAACATATGTTATTACGCATGGGTGTGCGCTCCCGGTTCATCAGCCAAGACTATATGTCGAATTATGCTTATGGACCTCAAAACTATATTAGCTGCTGCCCAATTGCACTAGCAAGGTGCTTAATAAGATATGGTATTATTCACTAAATAATCTATCTTAATCAGCAGTTGAAGACATTAAATTGTCTCTCTAAACACACATAACAAGGTCCGTGGGCGTTTTCTAACATCCGTTACGTAGTAATCCGGGGTAATCGATGATCGATTCATGATACAGTTTTCGCGAGGGTTCGTGGGTTTAACTCAATAAATTGCAACGAACTCACCAGGTATTCCATATTTTACCATTTTACAATGAAACATGATGATTCGTCAGGTCCCAAACCTACAGTCCTTCCTTCCATCGCTAAGGTCGAGCGTTCAAAGACTGCGCTGTTTGCCGATGTAGCCGGGCTTCATCACGGATCGAAGTCCGCTGCTCGTCTCACTCAGTCGGCGACGGCCAGACGTTAACTCATGTCGGAAAATACAAGTTTAGCAAATATGAAAAGTAGAATCAAAATTAAAGAATTTTCCTTAGCACATATTTACTTAGAGTCGTTTTAGACGAATTCCAACCTTGACAAGCTTATTGCAATTTCTCAGCGACGAGTCTCATAATTGGAACAGACTAAATTTTCTTGTAGAGAAACAATGTTTTCTTTCTTTCCACAATAGCGTAAAAACTTCTTCCTTTTCGTCATCATATTTTCAAAACGAACTCAGTATTTCCTAAGCTTAATACAATATGTCTCCTCTCAACAAGGAGGAAAAAAGGAATATCTTCACATTTTTTTTCAACAAACGAGAAGACCCGCTCATCACTTTTTCGCCGAAAACGATCGCAACAATCCTCCGCTGGAAGCTGAGCTATATTCGTGGAAAACTACTCAACAATACAGCTCCAACAGAGGACCATTGACGATCGTTCACGGCATCCTACACTCTCCACTTAATAATAATAAAAACACACGCATTCATATTTTCACCGCACCACAAACAATAACCATTCATACAACAACAAAACACCCGTTATAAAACGCAAAACTAACGATTTCAATTAGATAATGAACATTTTAATTTCTACGAGACTTATCCCTATTATCCTGCCGTCAGACACACGTGACTAACCTATAACGGAACGTCACACTAGCTTCACAGACCAAGTCTTAATCAGATCTTCTAGCTGCGACCTATAATCGAACCATTGCTGACCATTTCGATATACTTCCATTGAAAACATCGTCGAGGACTCGCGGAAGAAGCTGTTTCAATTCTCCCTATCACCCCCTCACCCTTAGAACTTTCCTCAGGCTTCGGAGGCCTCGTGCCATCCTGGACTTCAACTTCGACGACATCCAAAAGGCAATCTTTCCAGTCTACTGGATCTCCTAGCTCCATCGTATCAATCAATAATCAACTTTATTGTCTTGATAGAACAGGACTCCTTTTTACCCTCTGGATAACTTCACTAGGTTTCATCTGGCTTTTTGCCTAGTTCCGTGTACAGGGTGTTGCAGGTAACTACAGGGCCGTATAACGGGAAGCCTACCCGCTCGATTGCAGGGGCCGGCTCGACATCAAATGATACTTGGGTAATTTTATTTTGTTAAACCTGTTTGTTTGGCATGATCAATTGAGCCAAGGAGGAGTGCGCGCTGTACTACAACAGAATATGGGGTACACAAAAATTAAACACACTTATGAATGTCCTCCGCAGATAGAGGGGACTAACAAATAAACCAAAAGTTCAACAGAGGACAATCGTAAAAAATAGCGTTTCACTCTTTTATTATTATTATGTTTGGTCGTCAAGGGCTAACCTTCATCTCCCTCCATTCTGCCAATCGACCGAGCCGGCCCCTGCAATCAAGCGGGCAGGTGCCCGTTTTACTGCCCTGTAGTTATCTAGTTACTTCCTAAATGAAGTATGGCGGTGAAAGCATTGCTTACGGACCGTTCGTTTCCTTTTTTTTTTCCCTGCGCTGTTCGATTGTCGATTGTCGTTAGCGGAAAGTGACAGACGGATGACGGGAGAAGTAACTTGCTTGACATGTCCGCCGCGCGGGACGCATACGTTTGACTGCTCCTTTGCTGCAGATCCAATGAACACGATGGACCATGGCTAACTATTGATAACCGAAGAGTGAACCAACTCATTTTTTGTGGCGCAATCGCAGTGACCTGAATTGGCATTATACAAGCGTTCTTAACTTTAATTATCCTGATATTAAGGGCTTTAATATTTATATTTTTAGTGTTGGGATGGTCCTTCTACCCCCTACTATCTTTGGTCCTAATCGGACAACCAAAGCAGTTCAGTCTTGAAAATTCCTCACTTTTTGAACACAAAGTGTTAAGACATTAGTATCTATCT
This sequence comes from Rhysida immarginata, assembly GCA_023313115.1. Lineage (NCBI taxonomy): Eukaryota > Metazoa > Arthropoda > Chilopoda > Scolopendromorpha > Scolopendridae > Rhysida > Rhysida immarginata. The sequence goes on along the minus strand of JAHWFO010019233.1, from coordinate 12,732 downwards.
ATGTCCGTAAGTTTTCGTTACGCTTCAAAGTAAATCGCAATCCACTGATAATAGATAATGTTGGTTTAAAATAAATTTGATTATTAAATTGGCAGTTTATTTAACGTAAATTTTATATATATATAGGGTGGTCCATAAGTCTGTCCCCACCTTTTATTTTGTGAACCGAAGCAGATATGTCAATTTTGATGAATCCAATGAATAGGAAGTTGTGGGTGGCCTATCCCATGGTGCACTTTTCATCATCCCAAATATGCAAATTAGGACACATTCAAAATTTATCTCAAAAACCGTAAGGGATAGAGAAAAAAACCCAATTGCTAACTTGTTCGGCATAAAAAACAAAACAAAAAAAAAAACTCATCCAAATCGGACCAACCATCCAAATATATATATTTATTTGAATTCATTACTAATTATAGCAAGGCATTATTTGCTTTGGTATGTGTGTGTAACAAATACAGCTTGGCATCATAAATGCAGCGAGAGCAGTGAGGACGCTGTATCAAAGCGAGTCCAAAATGTCTAGGTTGAATTGTAACAATGTAACGAAGAAAAAAGCCTTTATGAAAAATAGTTCCATGAATTTATAAAAGAATATTCTTTTTAGTAATTTCTGATTTTTTTTTTAATTAATTCATATTATCACCTGATTATTGATCCTCTCTCAAAGTCTCTAAGTTCCCTTCCTTAGTCATATATCACATAAGAAAACGTTGGAGGAGGAAGTTGCCGCACCAGCACTATAAACTAACATCAGCTATTGATGTGCGAGTGTAGATTCTAACGCCCAACTTAAATTTCGCGTAAATTAAGAAGTGTCCTTTCCATTATTGTAGGGCAGTGTACATATATATGCTGAGAAAACGAATAATAAAAGCGTCACTAATTTTGAAAACGTATAATTCTGATCACGGTGGATATCTCTGTGCTATGTTGCGTGGACCATACAGGGCGGTGCAGGTTGGTCGCGTGTGCTCAAAGCTACCAGGAGCGCCAAAAGGTGATCGGAAAAAAGTTCACAAAGAAAAAAAAATTACAAATTATTTCATTAAAAAAATAAAAGCGAATACTTTTAACATGTTTATATTTCTTTTTCTTCACGAAAACACACAAATGAAATGTTAACGTGGATTTGTACACGGTGCCTAATACTCTTCAAAAATTAAGGAAGAACTGTGATACGAAACAACCAAAAAGGGAAATCTGTAATTCACGAGGATTAGAATGCTTTCCCTTTTTGGTAACGCTTTTGGTCATGGCTATATACGAAGGCATATTGAAAAGTAATACCTCCATGGCTGTAACTTTTTTATTTTTTAACTGATTTTCAAAATTCTTTTTTTATCTTATACTTACATTTGTCCTCTATGTAATGCACTATTCACTTTTCGACATTACACCAACGCGTGGACTAGTTGGGTGAACCCGTCGGATAAAAATTCCGGGGTTGTCGTTGACACGAGGATTTAATGGCAGCTTCGGATCCTCTTCTGCAGCACGGTAACGTCCGTCCGCACACATCAGAGGGGGTTGCAGCGCCTGCAAGATGAAAAATTGCAGTTCAAAAATAAAAGACTTTGCACCTTGCGACTTTCACCACTTCCCAAAGAGGAAAGAACACTTTAAGGGGCATGAGTTGCGTTCTGACGACGAGGTGAAACCTGCTGTTCGGTCCTGGTGTCGACAACAACCCTGGAATTCCTCTCCGACGGGTTCACCCGACTGGTCACGCGTTGGCGCAATGCGTGGAAAGGATGGGGACTATGTCGAAAAGTGAATAGTGCATTACATAGAGGACAAATGCATTGCACTTTTCAATATGCCCTCGTACGTAATTAACGTCATTTAATAATTTTGTTTCATCCCTGAACTCTAGATATCAATGTAATTGTAACGTGTAAAAACAGAGTAGAAAATGTACGCAGTGGAAAATGAATAAAGCACGTTATCAGGGTAAGGTTGAAAAAAAAATAAAAGTTTAATATATGAACAATTCAAAAAAACACAGTAAATAATTAAATAAGCAAGGACTTGGTAAACATATAATACGGAGCTAATTCACCTAGCTCGAATACATTAGCATAACAGACAATCCAAATTGTTTAACTGATATCGGAATATACCGAAAAACTGATACTCAAATCAAAATCTTAATTCAATAAACACAAGATTGATAACTTACGGTCTAACAAAAACAAATGAGAATTCTATCTCAAAAATTTAAAGAGCATCACACAATAAAACTCTTACCAAAAACTAGACCGAACTAATCAGTTGATTCAAGCACATATATTACTTAAATAATCTGAAAAATTCCGACAAGCAAACTTGCTTACGCTAAACACAATACAATAATGAGCAAGTCGTATGCTAATCCAAAACTCTCTAAATCAAGAATATTACAACAGCTTGTAACTTAACCTGGTCAAATATTCTTACTTAACTTAACCTATCAAATAATTAACCACATCAAACTTATGGCAAAATACCTATAGAGTAAAGCATATCAATACAATTTAATCACATAAAAATTAAAGCGGTATGTCTATAGAGTAACACAATTCAACGACGGCACATGATATGGCCTCTCATATATTTACGCCTAATTACGGGCGCCAAAATTTAACAAGTATGAATGGGTTTAATTGACACTCCAGATAAATCGATGACCAAATTGTTTGTTAAAGTCCAAGTCCGGGTATTTAAATTGTTCAAGGTCCAGATAAAAATAACTAAGTCTATCTCGGTAGGCACGCACACACAACTTCTGACAAAAGAGTGGAAAACACTAAAAAGAGGTTCGTAAGATAAAGTTCATGCTGAACGCACCGAATTCCACCGAGTTTTAAAGAGAAATCCAAACACTAGAAAACTTAGCTACTACATACGTAGAAATCCAAACAATAGAAAATCTTTGATACTACAAACGTAGAGTAACCGAGGAAAAACTTCTATACTACAGAAGACATAGGAATTTTATACCTCTACAAAAATGCGGCCACACGAGTGCTCGCCAAAAGGCCGGACACTAAATGAGGGAGAAAAATATAAATAAAGACATTACATTTTAAAGCCTTTTCCCTCTAACTTAATGCCACACAAAAGGACGCAGAAATAACACAGGTAAACTACTACACATAGGGAAACCACTTCTGCGGCCTCGTCTCGGCCTATTTAGGCGAAGTACGCAAAACCGTACTGGGTTGATAGATAGGCGTTCAGCCCGGCAGGGAAGAAGCCTCTAATTACTGAACGCCCGTCACACTTCCTTCCATGAAGGTCACTAAATATCGACGACCACGCACATGGATTAAGGCACGATAGGGAAATTGCACTTACGGTCGCCGTTGTCGATACCGAGAGCGTACGAAACAGCAACCACCTCCCGGTTGCTCACGCTGAACCCGCGTGCGTCGGTTCGTGCTCGTTGCCGGAGTCGCTCGTCAACGAAAACGCCGCCTGCGGTGCTTCTCCGCCGTGCACGCCTTGCTTCGATAGGGGAAACGGATGGCTCGCCACGTCGTCGCCTCTATCCGGCTGAGGGTCCGGAGGTCTCCGACCATTACGGGCGACTGCGAAAAGAACTTTCCTCTCTCTTGTCGAACCAAGATCCGTCTGATCTTTCCCTTCTGAAGTTCGGGTCGCTCTCCCCTTTACCCTTGAAACCTCCCGCCAAGAAAGCTTCGGTTTGACATCACGGAGCTTCGTCTGGTGTCTATTGGCTCTTCCGTGGTGGATGGTATGACGACACTGTCTGCCCCGCTCCTCCCCCGCCTTCGAACGGGTGAACATTCGTGAGCGGTAATAACAGCCAGTGTCGCCGGAAATCACGTGTGGAATCGATTTCCGTGACAGTAATCGTTCTTATTACAGATTTAGCATTGTTAATAGGCGACATGTAATATCTCGTTGTATTGAAAATATTTGAGACAAACAAAACATTTAATAAGATAAAGACATCCTATTTTACATCATCAATATTACAAAAACTCGAGATAATTCAAAATTCTTTCAACCTAATCGTGGCAAACAACCAATTGACCTATTTCACGCGCATCCCATTGGTCCTTAAAATGACGTCATTTTTCCAAGATGGACGCCGTAGACGGGATAGCACTCGATTGCCTCCATATACAACTGTGTTATTCAGATGGATTAATTGTTAAAATGGTTAAAAATTGCCGATATTGAAGAGATGAAGTTACTTTTCACTTTTTTCCACGTGAGAAAAATTGTTCGAAGCATGAACTGTTCGGGATAAAATTGTTTACTGAAATAGAATTTTGTTATATTTTTTTCCTTCGCTAATCCTTTGCTGGAGTTTTCATTATTTTCTGCGATTTATCAAATGCTTTTATCTATCCACCTAGTCTGCTCACCAAATCGCCAGTGGCGATAGCTCAACTAGTCTGACGATTATAGGTGTGTTTCGATAAACTCACAAATTTAGCGAGAGCTAACTCGTGTAGTTATGTGGCCAGTGAGCTCAAGTGAGAATCGCGACGATCATGCGATCGAAACGGTACGCTAAATAATTACATGGCTAATTGTATTTTTATGGACAATTTTTAGTAAATTTTAGTCTAAAAAAAGATCGCATGGAATTAACCAATCAGCCTCGAAAATGAGATTTTGTTATGAATAAAAGGATATCTGAACATCTGAACATCGGATTTTATTTCATCCGTGATCGGATTCACCTATTAACAATAGTATAACTACTTAAAAAGATCAAATTAAATGGACCCGTAAATGTTTCTTTTAATTATGATAAGGCATTCGAAAAATAATGCTTAAAAGTAAGATTAATTCTTTTTCCTCTAGCTATAAATAAAATAAGTGATTAAGAAATAATTCATAATTTAATGTAAAAAAAACAATATTTTTTTATAAAATGTATTTATGAAACTTTATATAACTCTGTTTATTGTATGCACAATTTGTCATTATTATTAATAATAAAATCATTGTTTTTCGCTTAACAAATATGTTTGCTTCTTATTTTGATATTTCGTTAAAAACATGAGATTCTGATTTAAAGAAAATCGCTATTGGCTAAAAAATTTCAAGTAATTTCAAACCCTTTGTTAAGAACGAGATTGGAATCAAGTGTTTAAACATCTCGGTTTTTTGCATTTGGTTAGAAAAATTCATTTCCCTCCAGCTTCTAAATCCGAAGCGTATCTACTTCCATAAATGTAATTTTGAGAGTGTGATGTACTTCGTTTTGTTTTTTTTCCATCGATCATCAGCATCTTTCGATCTGCCGCAGCGAATCTCATCGTCTCCAACTTCTTCCACATTACTATTGCGAGCATAGCTCGTCACAAAGAAGCAAAATCTCTTTTAAGTAGCCTACTGCTTACTGATCGTTTTTCTAGATGTTCGAAACTCATTTCAATCGTAAAAGGTTGGAGTTTCTGCAAACAATTAATCATATTCCCATTAGCGCTATGGCTCGTCGGAGGCATGATCCCCTTTCACGGACACCATATTGAAAAAGGAAGAGCTTAGTGAAATCAGTTAATTTACTTCAGAAAAACTAAGTATTACGTTTCTTTTCAGGCCATCTCTTGTCGGCAGCAGTCAGCACTCTACCTGGCATTTCCTCCAATTGATGAATATTAAAAAAAGCCATAAAGAAAAATTAGTTGTAGTGCAAAAGAGACGATGAAGGTACCATTTTTACATGGAATTCATTAAGAATTTATTTGAACATCCCAATAATTATACAGTGTTGTTAGCAACGATATTAATTAGAAGGTAGATTCAGCACCTCTTAGAAAGAAAGCCAAACAACTAAAATGTCATACATTGTTACATCATCATAAGTCGAACAAATTTATGGCTTAATATTGGTATAAATACGGATAACAATGGTCGAAATATGATGATGTAACAACGTAGGACGTCTCAGTTGTTTGGCTTTCTTTCTAGGAGGTGTTGGTAGATTCTGAATTCTATTGTTAACAGCGCCACCAAATTGAAGCCAATAGAAGCCATGACAGTTCTAGGCTTGATTGAGCCGTGGAGTGGTTAACTAAATGGCAACTTTTAACGATTTTGGCCTGAGGAATAATTATTTAAAAACCGTGCCTCAAAATAGTTCCACCGTCAGATCATCGAATTCGAGAGGAAAAGAAAATAAAAAAAAATCTGCGATCCGACTCTGCAGCAAGGAAAATGGAGAGAAGGAAGGAAGCAGAGAAAGCAAAAGAAAAAAGAGAAATTCAACTACCCGCCACCCAGAAAGAGCAATAGAAGACACGGAAGAATCGAGAAAAGTGAGCCAGCCCGTTCATTGGATAAGGAAGACCGTATGCAAGGTTGGTTCATAAAAAATGTGAATAAAAAGCGGGGGCGAAGGCGGGTAGAGCAGAGAGGTGCTAGATTTCATAACGAGGTGGAGGCCTCATCCCAGCCCAGCTACCCATCAGGATTTGGCAGGAGCAGTACGTGTTTCCGAGACGTCGGAGGACCCCGACTCAGACGCAGCTAGTGTCACGCCTAGCCAGCCAGCAGACGACCACGACTTTGCAAGCGCGAACCGCGCTTGGCTGTCTCGTCTTCGTCAAGGGTTACTGTCTTTCGTATCCAGTTAAGATTAGCTTAGAAATTTAGAAGCTTAAGTGGATTACTTAAATTTTCCTCCTTTGAAAGAATTCTTTCTGTTAAACTGAATAGAGTTTCCTTCCATGAGCTCGATAGGTTTTTTCTCCGATGAAATTAATGTTTTGACATTTCTTTGCCGTAGTGACGCCCCATATTCAACGAAATCCAGGAGGGTCGCCGCTTACTGAATTAGTGGTGCCCAGAAGCCCGGATTTCCAAACCGTATTCACTACCCAGCAAATCAGCTTCGAGGCTCGTTTCCCCCTACGATACTTTTCAGCGTAGGGGACGCAACCTACAATGGCATTCCATTGAACTGTTTTGAAGATATTATTTGACTTTAATTGTAAATTAGTTTTCATCTGTTTGAAACATCATTAGACTTGTTTATCTGTCAAATTATTTACGTTCTCTTCCTTTCTCTATACACGACCGAGTTAATATTTGCCGTAAATCATTCGACTTAATAGTCCTCGATAAATCTTAATAAAAAGTCGTGATATCCACGTACAACTCTACGAATAGACACGAAAATGGATCGGGAATCAATTTCCACAAGCATGAATCAAAATACGTAGCTGAGAGATGATCGAAACGAAATTGGAATTGAAAAGACGATCGAAAAATTGTTTATAAAATATAATAAAATACAAAGTTAAAGAAAATATAATGCAGCACTGAAGCCTATTTAAACTTACCACTCGGTGATCAGCGTGTGAAAGAATTATTAATCAGCTACTCTGGTGTTTAGCCTCATCTCTCACTTTCGGCCGTGAGAGCTCTGAGTGGCGGATCTTCCCAATTTGCTTAAGGTTTCGGGGTCTATCTTCAATACGAGTTGTTAGGGATCTTCCCAATTTGATCGTCCATGTCAATGGTTGCTAGGTATCTATGGTAATTATTAGCATATTTATTGCGAGCACGTTCATTTCACGTGAGCTATCACGTGAAGTATTTAGGGCAGGCATTAAAATAGTTCGTATTCGAAAAGTAAAAACATTGAGTTATGCCACCGAAAAGTGACAAGTATTAGGAGGGCTACATACCAGCGCTTTCCGACTTCAAATTCAACCATTCCGTTTGAAACCAAGCAAGAAGCGAGGTGTAACGTGTATGTGCAGGCTAAAAGTAGCTAACGCAGTGGAATTGAAATAACACGTAAACAGTGTTAGGATAATATAGAATAAATTTAATAAATAACATGAAAACCCAAACTAAAGGAATAAAAAAAAGAATTAAACGTAAACCTTAAACTCTAAGGAAACATCAACTCTACTGCAGTTTCTGAGTTTGGCATAAAATACAAAAGATCACAACTGAAAGTAACCCTTTGACTTCGTGAGAACAAATAATCAACATCCACATTCGATTTTCATGCATAAAGGGTAACACAAATTGCTAGCTTCTAGCGAAAAGCACTGGTGTTCAATTACACCAAATAATATAAATCATAGAAAATCCACAATAAAAATATAAGCCTTAATCTCCGCCAACAAAAATGGTCCTCTTATTGAAAGGCACCAACAAAGCACTTAAACATCAACTCGAAAAAAACTTAAAGTTAGCACAGGCTTAACCGCTAAATAAATTATTCCAAATCAAATCGGAAATTAGCATAAAGAGAAGTCAAAGGTATAAAATCAATACACTCAATATACATCATTCATTGTTTAAGAATTATTGGAGCATACAATTATCCGTGCAATGAAAATATAACATTGCAAACAACGGAGTTTTCAAGTTCATTGTCATTTCCGGTAAAGACACTAATCACATAAATCAAGATCGAAATTAGCAACAAGCACAATTTCACAAAAGGTACAAAAAGTCATTAACATATAATTCAATGTCCAGTCCGATAAAGTCTTATCCGTTAATTACCAATAATAACTTTTTAAGCCTTCAAATGACACACTCTCATTATGTTCATCACACTATAATAAAAAGAACACACCAATTAACATTAAATGAAAGCACTTATCCCATTAACGAATAATTGCATATTTAACCCAATAAAGGGGAATGTTACGACCAAGGGCAGGTTTCCGTAAACACTATGCGAAACCGTACCCGTTATTTAGGTATGCACGGAGACCACAGGGCCATGCCCCTCGAAACTTCGTGCAGCCATTAAGCTCACGACGATAAAAGTCGCTGAAAACTGTGCCCAATTCATGACAGCCGTAGCTCACTAACATTAAAGTACTCACAAAACTGGTAGGCGAAACCACAAACGTTTTCACTAACAGGCAGGACTGGATACGGACGTTCCTATTCAAGCCGACGAAACCAGTGCTCATTTCCCGCCGCTCCGTTACAGAAATCTCCGCCCGGAAGGCTTGCCGGCACGGCTCCAACGCCGCCGCAGTAACCGATACATCAGTCGGCGGGCCGCTTCCCTCGTCGCCGTACAAACCGTCTCGACCTTCCCCACTCGGCTTCACCTTGTAAAGCTTATTCTGCTTCACTCCTTCGCCCACGTACTTTTTCCGTGTGTCCCCGTTGCAAACACAAAACTCCTTTCCTTCACTCTCGCGTTCCGGCTTTGAACTTTCAAATCTTCTCGCTCGACAACGATCTTCATTCCCATTCGCTATCTTGCGTTGACTCATATAACGACACTGTTTGCTCCGCTCCGCCCCCGTCTTCGAAGGATAGAGTATCGAGAGCGAAACCCCGAGCGAGTGTCGCCTAAATTAGAACTTCGTGACACGAGGCTTCGTTGTTTCCAAGAAAAAGATATCAAGTTTATTAAATAACATTGGAAAAACCAGAAGCGGCGCCATTCCTGAGGGTAAAAAGCAGGGCAATCGGAGACCATCTACTAGCCGTACTCCTCACGTCGTCCGGAAAGTTCGGGCTCTCGTAACCGGATATAAACCACCACCACAACGGGCCATTGCAAAGAACGTAGGGACATCTGTGTACAAGGTAAACACAATTATCGACCATGATTTATAACTGGAGAAATGACAGAAGAGCCACGTTAATGAACGACGGACCAACTGTCGCCATGTTTAAGATCGACGGACCAACTGCCGTAAACAGTATGAACGATGCCTGGTGAATGAAAAGTGGAAATACATGTTGAGGCGTTTGATTATTTAAGCGACTGCAACGGAACCATTTTTTACCGCCCAAGGGGTTCTAAGGGAATTCAGAAAATGTTAACGTGAATGCAAGGAAACATTTTTAAAACGCTTCATGTTCGTGGCGGGATACAGCTAAAAAGGTAAGTTAACTGTCACGTGGATATCGTCGGCAACCGACAAGAGCGTCGGAGAAAAACGACGTAGATGACGACGATGACGTCGAGCGAGCCGCTCCGAAACACGTGAGCATGAAGCAAGAGAAGGGACAGAAAAGCGATCGTCGGCGACCGAGAAGGGCATGGTCTCCGTTTCAGGACGATAAGGCGCAGAGTCAATGCCCTCGTAAAAGGCGCCGGAGCGACTTCAATGGGAGAAGGAAGTTTTCGCCGAACTGCGGTTTGCAGGTTACGGGAACAAGAGTTTGGCAGAGCGACGGTCACGACAACGAAGGAACGTTGAACGCAGCCGGCGAGCAAAACGTTCAGGACGTCGAGGAACCGAAGTTTCCGAGGCAGCAAGGAGGGCCAGAAATAATCTTCTCCACCGAATGGGAGAGCCGCCTAAAAACGATTATCGAGCGGGCCATCATTTTCGTCGTAGGAGAAATTGAAAAGAGTAGCGGAGAAGGAAAGAACGACGCACTTCCCTCTACCCCGGCGACGGCGAAAGGAGCTGATGGACAGTCCCCGTCGATAGACAGAGAAACAGCGGTTACCTGCCAAATTTCTCACCGAAACGGTAAGAGCCTGATTTTATATGACACTAGTCGAAGCCTACATAGTAACTTCAGTAGAACACTGACGTTACTATTTGTAGCCGGACATTTCCTCCGTCGAGAAGTTTTTCAACGAATACTTCAGCCGGATTTGGTTGAACTCGGCGAAGGGGAGGACGCCGTGGGAATCTATCCTTTTTCATTGAGTGCTTACTGCCGTCATGGAACAGGAGGATTTATCCCAGCTCGTATGTTAAGAAATTCCTTAGCAGGAGAAATTTAAGCGACGGGAATTGTGTCTTCTGTGAGCGTGCGGTTTGTTTTATGCACATATGCGGAAATGGTGTCAGTGTCTTAATTTCTGTCTTAAATCAAAAGCAAAACAGCAAGTCCTATTCTTCTTTTTATGTTTATATCATATGGTTAAAATATATATATATATATATATATATGCATATATATACATATGGTTATTTATTCGCCTCCATCTATTTTAGTGCATTCTGAATAACGTTATTTCGACCAAGATAAAAGTGTTGTACAATAATTCAACTAGTAAATTCGTCATTAAGGTCTAGGAGAGCAAGTGTTGTGCTATGTGTTAATTTGGTAGTATTAATCTACTTTAGTGTCTATAGAATAAAGTGATTACGACCAAGATAAGAGTGTATTACAATAATTCCACTATTATTGCGTCAATAAGGTCTAAGAGACCAAGTGTTGTGCTACGCATCTATTTAGTCGTATCAATCTATTTTTTTAGTGATTCCAGAAATAAAGTTTTTACGGCTAAGCTAAGTGTGCTTTCCAATATTTCTTTTATTATTTTTTGCGTCAATAAGTTAAAGGAATCAAGTGTCTTTCTATGAGTTATTGAATCTAGAGAGCTTGATTTGAAAGATGAGCTGATGTAGCTTAATTATTCCTTTGAAATTCGAATATTTCGTTGGAAGGCGAAAGTGCATTATTTTCTTCGAAACGAAGTGTAATTTTATGAATCAAGTGTTGTGAGTGCAATTTTTGCGAATAGCACAAGATGTGCGGTATATAACAGTATTTATGTTTTGTGGGTTGTTTGTACCTTACGAGTTAGTAGTGCAAAGAGAGTGAATTTATTATTGCTTTGTATATTGTTTGATTTACACTGCTCAAATTTCACGAATGGTGTGCTTGTGTGTGAAGTCAACTTACTGATATTTGTGTTATGGTTCAGAATCTTCAGGCTGATAATCCAGGGGATGTCGTCCAAGATAAACGATCTTCTTGTTAGTGAAGTATTCAGCGGAAGTGACGGTGTACACGTCTCGTAACATTTTATTTAGCTACCAGCGCAATTATCTACAAAGATAAGAATTGTTCGATGAAGAAATTTTATTAATACTACGGGATTCTGGAACTTTTTCCTAATTTGAACTTTCCACTGTGCGAAATCGAAGTGATTTTCAATTTTACGTACTTTTATAATTTGGGTTCCATTTTCAAAATGCCATGAATAAAGAATTTTTATTTCAATCATACGTTCCCGCTTTTCTTGTCCCACTCTGCTAAATCCACGTGACATTAACTTTACACAGAGTTTACTCAAAGTCCAAAGTGAACGCTATGTACTCACAGACTAACGTTCTGACCTCTACATTTACCTAAGATATCCCCGGTTTGCACAGTACAGAGGTAAACAAAGTATGGCTGCACCAAGGCAAGGCATCGAGTTATAGCGCCGGGTCAACTCGCCGTTCCTGGAACGCATGCAATAAGATATCGTAATCGGCTCCATTCCATTCAGCGACATACCCGTGAAGGCGCCGCACTCATCGCCTATGGATTTTTGTGGCTTTGGCCTACTTATACGGGCCTTCGTAAAGAGACACACGCGAACAGTGGAGAGCCTTTGAAAAGCATGTCAACAGGAGTGGATGGGAATTGATCTTGGTGTTCTGCGTTCCAGTCTCCTGTAGTGGAAATCGTGATGCAGGGCAATGGCAGCGATGTATGTCAACCAGATTGAACACACTCGATGGCGGCGAAAGGGATGTTCCACCTTTTCTGGCCTTCTATAACTTGTCACCTTAGATGCCTGTCACGTTCCAAAACATTCTCGTCATGCATTGTCAGGAACACGAAGTTCCTGTTTGATAGATGCATCATGGATAATCGAAGTTTGAGATGTGAGGAGGGAGATAGCAGTAAGAAACGGCAGCTGACGGACGTCTCGAGAGAGAGTTCTCCTACCGATGTTCGCCAACGGAGGAAAATCTTCTTCCCCAACGAAGAGAAAGTCGTTTAGCGAAGGAGCGTGTCTAAGTTCACGAG
>JAHWFO010019232.1:0-18090 GCA_023313115.1 Rhysida immarginata | reverse complement strand
GGGGGGGCGCTTATTTCAAGAAAACAATGAATACCTAATTGTCAAATGAACAAATACCATACCGGGCTTTGCAAAAGTTCTGTTACACTCTTTACATCCCCCAAAAAATGGACTGCTCATGATTTGGAAAATTCAATTTCCACAAAAGGATCAAATAATATATTGGAAATTACGTGTTAACCTCCGAGTGATCCTAATGTCCACGACAAAAGCGATGGAAACGAAACTAGTAGAGATCGCTGCTCTCCTGTGCGCGGGCCACACGAAGTCCGAGATTGCCAAGCTCCTCAAAGTCAGCTGGATGACCATCCACAGAGTTGCGGACAGGCTCAAGAATGGGAGAGACCTTAAAGATCAACCTCGTTCAGGTAGACCTCGAGTCGTCAACCGTTTGGCTGTGAGAAAAGCCTTCGAACAAGACCCGACGCTCAAAATGACTGCGCTCGCAAAGAAAAAGAAAATTTCGGTGTCCACAGTGTCCAGAGCGGTCAAAGAAGAAGGTGGAAAGAGCGTGAGGCCTCTGCTGACGGATCGGATACGGGAACAATGTCAGGAGCGCTGTCGCAGTCTTCTCAACGACTTGAAGAGTCATGGCGAGCGAATTGTCATTTTCTCTGACGAAAAGACCTTCACGGTCGATCCTGTCGTCAACAAGCAAAACGACTGCGTGGTAAGCTTCGGCCAGGACATCTCCAAGGTCTGCTACGTGTCTACAACCAAGCACCCGGCCTCTGTGATGATGCTCGGAATCGTGGCGTCGAATGGCGAGAAAATGCTACCCGTGTGGTTCCCAAGTGAATACCGGCTAACGGCGGCTGATTACAAGGACATCCTGGCCAAAAAAGTCCTTCCCTGGGTGAAGAAATGCGGACTACATCTTTCAACAGGACGGTGCCCCTGCCCACACGGCCAACACTGTGCAAAACTGGTTGGGGTCCAACATGACCTTCTCATCGAAAGGCTTTTGGCCTCCGCAGTCACCAGACCTCAATCCACTTGACTACAGCGTGTGAGCGCATGTCGAGGGAAAGGCCTGCAAGGTCCGTTACAGCAACGTCGACGAGCTGAAAACATCTGTCAATCATTTGTGGACCAGAATGAGGAAGGACTACATTCACAAAGTTTGCAAGGCTTTTCGGCCTCTTCTGGAGCGGGTTCTTGATGCAGATGGTGACTACATTGATTAAATGACTAATTACAATGTTATTCTACATGATGGCACAATAAAAACATGTCTAACTGCATCGTGAACATCGTCGTGTCCATTTCTTTGAGGGTCGTCACAAGTGTGACAGAACTTTTGCAAAGCCCGGTACACACCAACTTTAGTAACAATGATAAACAATGTTTTATTTTTAATTGCAAATGTGTTTCAATATGACCACCAGTGTGCTGTTCCAATAGCTGCATGCGGTACACGACATTTTCTACGGCAGCTCGCAGCATATCTGCATTAATTAGTCTGATATGTAACGTTATTTGATCCTTTAAGGTTGAGAGGTCAGGAACATGTGCTTGATACACCAGGCTTTTCAAATATCCCCATAACCAAAAATCACAAGGGTTGAGATCAGGCGACCTGGTTGGCCATACCATGGGAAATGCACGACTAATTATTCTGTTGTCTGAAAAACGTTCTCGCAAGATCTGCTGCACCTGACGTCCAATGTGCGGTGGCGCACCATCCTGCATAAAAATGGTAGAATCCAAACAACGCTTTTCCTGCAATCGTGGTATCACAAAATTCTCAAGTCATATCGGCATACCTGGCAGAATTGACGAAACAAGTCACCGGTCCACGGGGACGGATTTCTTCAAAAAAGTAGTAAAGCCGCACCATACTGTTAGTTTCGGTGAATGCATAGGAGTTGGCAGACACACTTGTGGATTTGATGCAGCCCAAATACGGCAGTTGTGGGTATTGATATCACCATTCAAATAAAAATGTGCCTCATCCCTCCATAAAATTTGCCATGGCCATGCATCATCCACTTCCATACGTGCTAAAAAATCTCAAGGAAAAGTCAGTTCGGGTACGTTCATCTCCAGGAAGCCATTGTTGAACAGGTGTGAGTTTATAGGGATAAAATGTCAATATCTTATGCAATATTTCCCTCACCGTCGAATATGGGATATCTGTTTGGCGTGCTATTGCGTGTGCACTGCTGGTACCCTGCACAGTAGTCATCTCCTGTTCCACAACAGCAGTTGCAACTTCTTCAACGTGTTGCTGCCTGATTCGTTTGCGTCCCCGGCCTGGTTGCACTCCTAGAGTTTCGGTAGATTCAAATCGTTCAATCATTTTCCGTAAGTTAGTTATGGTCATCGGTCCTCTTAGTAATGTTTTCAATCGCCGGAATTGACGAAGGGCAGCACTTGCATTGTCGCTCTTCTGATTAAACAACTTGACTAATAACGCCCGGTCATGCAGAGTAAGCGTCATCGTCAGGCCATTCGTTCGTGAATGATGAGAAATCCTCAGCCTTGCCTTTTATTGTCATGATTGCTCAACACGGAACGCGCTTATGCAAATGTATTCATTGTTTTCTTGAAATAAGCGCCCCCTGTGGCGGCTTTTGGTACTATTTTATTTTTTTTTGCAGAAATCGAAACTGCATGTTCCACTAAGTATATACACCAAAATGTACTGCATTTGGCCTAATAGAATTCCCGCTAGCGAGCTCTGAACACCTCACGTTATTTCTTGCCCACCCAGTACATTAATTATATTGCATAAACAGTGTCCAGTTCATTATACAATGAGTTAACCGTCCTGAGCCACACCATTTTTTGAAGGAAAAAGTGATTTCTGTGATAACTCAGGAACCTTTTTTTTGTAAATTAATAAAAGACCTTTTTGGACCAAAAATTTTTGTAAGAAATCAGAGATGTGTGTAGGTTTATAGCATATATTTCATTTTCATATAATATATTTCACTTTTTTTGAAAAAATAATAGAATTCGGTAGATTTTGTCAAAGAAATAAAATACGCAATTTCAAATTTTTTTTAGAATTTATCCAAGATTGTTCACGAAAAATGAAAATAGTTGTATTTTAGGAATTTTTGTTCCTGACAGAAGGGTGAAAAAATTTTTAAAATATGTTTGTAAGTTATTTTTTTATGAATTTTCATTTGAATTTATGTCAAATTGTAATTTGAGCTCGCTAACGTAAGCACGTCATTTGATAGCATCAAACAGCTAACGCGTGCGTTACCCACGTGACTGGTTCCCCCTATTACGAGCAACGGCGCGAAGTTCAACTTTCCTTTGTTGTCTCTTAGCGGGGTTGATGACTTAATGCAATCGCGCAGCCAAACGTGATGTAGGGACGGGGGGGAGGGCGATTGCAAGGGCTCGGTTTTTTATGGAAATACTATAATATTTCCTAATTCTATTTATAAATAATAAGAACATCGAAAGCAGGAATGTCTTCTGCTGTGTTTTGAATTGTTTTTTTCCTGTTCTGGACTGCGGTATTGTATAATGGAGGTGTTGGTGCGTGCGAAATATGAAAATCTTCTCCTTTTATGCTCCAGTGCTCTGAGTAAGTCTAAATGTCATTTTTTTATTATACTCTGATAAACATTCCTGCCTATTACTAGAATATAAATGTAGGGCTTGAAATATACAAGCAGTTTGAGATATGTAGCTGTTTAAGCAAATTATTTATAAGATCAGATAAACATCGCTACTTTGTCGAGTTGCAACGCTCTTCATTATGAGAGCAGCATGTTATAAATATTATTTTATTAAACTTCTAATGTTTGCATGTGAATAATATTAAACAGATAATTTAAAGGAAGGTTTCTATATTATATATAAAAAAATTGGCGATAAAGTGTCAAAAGTTTTAACGTTATTGAGTTTTAAATTTCGAGCTGCATGCATCTCACACTGAAGCCAATACAGAAGCCACATGTGGCTTGTTCAGGTTGCGCACCATTAATTCATTTATCAGTTGAATTTCGTGTCGCCAACATTTAATACAAAAATAACTCCTCCAAAAGATTGCTAATTCCAAATAGAGACCATCAATATTGAAAGGCAACTGCTTCGAACTACTATCCTGATGAAATTCACAATGAAATTTACTGTGTTATAGATTAATTATACAGCAATACAGTGTCCAGTTCATTATACAATAAGTTAATTCACTTTTTATTTGAATTTCTCGTCGCTAACATCTAATACAAAAACAACTTTTCCCAAAGATCGCTACTTCCAAATAGGCCTACTTCCAAACTGCCTCGAACCAAAGCCTACAAGAAAGCTTATGCAGTTAAGTTATGAAAAATGTCAAAATGAATAAAGATTACTTATTTTTTTATTAAGAAAATTGATGTACTGTTGTTTTTTTTTGTCGATGTGTGAGTGGGAAAGCTTTCCCTATCAATGTAGGGCTATAAACTTCCAAACTGCCTCGACGAAGTGGAGACAGTTGCTTTTGTTGAAGTTGCTTTCTGTGCTGATGATATTCACACGAATTTACCATGTATTATACATTAATTACATTGCATATTCAGTGTCCAGTTCATTATACAATAAAATAATTCACTTTTTATTCGAATTTCTCGTCACCAAAATTTAATACAAAAATAACGTGGCGTGGAACCATCAAGGGTTCGGGACCCAAAAAATGAGGTGACTTGATCAAGTGGCTATGTGGTGAAATGTACTTTATTTTATCTATAGAATATTACTACAGGAACATACATCATTTATCTTACATATATTTCGAAGGGCCCCTCAACATGCCAAAAAAAACCCAACAAAAGTCAGCTTAAATTGAAACCGGCTGGACAAGACAGAGCAGTGCTCGAAGTAAAACATTTGCCCAGAGCATCTCCAGAACAGTTCCACCCAAACAGACAGTGAAACAAACACCCCCGAATAAGTATTCCCACAATGTTCACAACGCATCCCTCGCGCCAAATGCCGCCTTTAATGAGGAGAAACTGGGGGGGGGGGGCGCGCCCCACGATAACCCCTCTTGGCAGGTGTTGGCTTGACTGCGCTACACCGCACGGGTACACTTTGTGCGCTACTCAGCTCGGTGCAAGAATACTATACGCTCGATAGGCGTTTTACTTGCCAAGGGTTCTCCATCGCGTTGCTCTACGTTATTTATTTATTTATTTATTTATTTATTTAAGTATATAACACTCCAAAAGGAGTAGTTGAGAGAGGGATAAAAACCAGATCAGGCGTCGCAAAACTACTCGAGCCACAATGGCCCTACGAGTTACAGCTGATTAAGGCCAAAAACTGTACTACAGATTATTGTAATTCAAGATAGTGTAGTCTTAAGCGTCTCTTCACGTGGACACAGGTGGTTACACAGGCTGGAGAGACACATTCAAAAATCGAGCTCCGGATACTAAGGGGCAGTTCATTCCACAAGGTGAAGGCTTTGAAGGGAAAACATTTCGCATGGAAAGTCGAGGTCCTGATGGGAACCTCGAACAAGAATTTCCGTGTTAGGCGAGTACTATCGTCAAACTTAAAACAATCTTTTATATACGAGACTGGGTGATGTTCAATTCGTAACGCATCAGCGATTTCAGACGTCAAAGCAACCCTACTAATTGACATAACGGTCGGAAGTTTATGTCGAGTGCAGGTCAGAGTTACGGAGTCTGTCCTGGACAATTTAAAGGCGGTTCGAATGATTTTGTTGTACGCAACAGTAAGCCGCTTTAGGTTAGCCGATGATGACGAGGACCAGAAGAGCGCTCCATAGGCGACACAGGGCACAATTACCGTAGAGATATAGTGGCAGATTTGGGAGTTAGAAAGAAACGATCTCAACCTTTTCACGAGAAAGGTCTTCCTGTGTAGACAAATAATAAGAGAATCAATTAATTCGTTAAAACGAAGTTTGGAGTCAAATGGAATACCTAAAATCTTCAGGGGGGCCGAAGATGACACTTCCTTTGAAATAATCAGTACATTGGTTTTGGTCACATTAAGACTCAATCCACGACTGGTATACCATTTAGACAAATAAGTGAGGTCTTGCTGAAGACACTCGTTGATAGTTGCCTCCTCTTCCAAGCAGTCGGGGGCGAAGAGGAAATTGTCGTCAACAGCACTAAGTATTTTTAACCTGAAACAATGGTTAAAAAGTGAAGCAGTGGAGACTGCAAAAAGAAGGGGGGCAAGACCCGATCCTTGAACGATTCCTCGTTTAGAGCTTTTAGTTTTAGAGGAGTCATAGTCGATGGTGTTACTTCTATCCTGAAAGTAGTCGGCGAAGAGCTCCAGGTAGACATCAGACACCCCTAAGGAGGCAAGATCGTAAATGAGCTGAGCTCTTGAGATGGTATCAAAGGCCTTGGAGATGTCTGTTTGGGCGACAATAAATCTCCGGTCTTGGTCGTAGGCCTTGACTGCCTCGTTGTAAATATGTAACGGCGTCCAGATAACTCTATGGCCAGGCCTGCTCCTCTTCTGTTGTTCAGGAATTTTTGACCATATAAACTCGGTGAGACGATGAAAAACCACTTTTTCCACGATTTTGGTCATTGGGGACAAGACAGAAACCGGGCGATAATTAGAGATGTCCAAAGGGTCACCTTTTTTGTAAATGGGATTGATACACGCAATTTTTACGGCCAATTGAATTTCGTACCGAGTATCATGGGTTTTCCAATTGAACTTCGTACCGAGTATTTGCATGCCCCTTACACTACTAGGCAGCGCATAATCTGACCTAAACCAAAAGTTACAGGTGCTTCATTTCTGCTGAGCAGATACAAATACTTTCTCTCGCAGAGTTCATACAATTGTTCCGTGCGGAACACGACATGAGCGAGTTTGTTTGCGGATACTTTGATGGTGTGGCAGGAGGAACACAACCAACGGATCTCGATACAGCAAAGTTACTGTTCTTCGGATTTATCGCGCAGAAAAATAATTCAAAAGTCACTCACCAGGCCTCTTCAGCAAATTAAGTGGTTACCAGGTTTTCAGCTGAGCAACGCTACGTTTTCTCGACCAGACGTGGCACCATTCCACTGCGTTCGAAGCAACCTCACTATCGTTACGTTTCATTCTGGCAGCTCTTTAGGGAATAGCTGATGGAAGTTCTATAACTACAGTACATAAATGCAGCTAGACCATTTCGAACTGTTTGATCGAAGGAAGTGATGCCATTTTAGCAATTTTTCCTTGTTCAGAGAATCTGGAAACAGTCGTGCAGAGAGTCGAAAAAATGTCTGCTCGCAACGAACACCCAATTTTCTCTAGAACGAAAAACATCAATCACAAAGAAGGCAACAATCCCCGATTGCTCATTTCTTTGTAACGAACCATATCTGTATAGTAACCAAATGCTTTGTTGGCGGCTGGGCTGTTTTTATTTTTTTCAAAATTCCACAAGGCCAACAATCACAGTAGCCAACAAAACTCACCACATCACCGCTAACAATGCCATTACAATAAAACACATACACAGAAGCGACAATCACGACTTATAACGACAACAGATCCACGCTTAACAAAATAGAAATTCAGCCCCTGCTTCCACAAACAAACGACAAATACTCAGTTCTACAAATAAGGCAAAAACATCGCACATACACACAGAACAACACATTTCAACCACTCACGCTGTCCTGTAAAACGCGGTTATGACCACAACACAAGCTACTTAAAACAAAACACTACATTTCTTCCGCCGGGACACATGTGACACCACACTGACATTCCCTGGAATGTCACATGCGCCCGACGAAAGACCTCGAACTTATCTTCCAAGGATTAAGTGTGAGACTGGATCCAAACGTATGTCGTTTCTACCTGCACAGTTGCACACACCTTTATCAAGCCCGTACATGCCTGGCCTCTATGCCCCCTCTCAATCACCTATCTACTATTTGTCCATTCCTATACCCCTACACCCTTAATAATATCCTCAACACATAAATCTAACAATGGCTCGTAACTTTCCACTTGACACTCTTCATAAATTTTCCCTCTACATAAACCTTACACTAATATTTACTTCCTTCCCTTCTTATCTCTAACCTGTAACCAAAACAACACAATTCCCATAGCCATAATTCCCATTACTGCCTTCCCAATTCCGACTGTACTCATCAAAACCCCATTTCCTTAAGTTCTGAACTCCCAGAATTACTTTAATCAATTGTCACCATATCTAATCTAATAATGCCAACACTCACCAACAAAAAACAAAATGGTAAATACCTTTCACCGCAAACAACTCCATGTTACCCTCACCACTCCAGTTCACAATAACCTGTACCCCTCCTTCCTAATAAAATTGTCTCATAGTCTGTTTCTCCCTCACTCTCTTCATACTCACTACTCCAGGACCCGTTCTGGTCCGCGACTATATCATTTTCCATATTTGCTTTGCTTGTTGAGGATGCCATGACCATGGGCACCTTACTCTCCTTCTCATCTTGCTCTGGTCTCGTTGCTCTAGTATGCTTGGCTCTTCTGGTTTTTCTTCAATGCTTCTTATTCCCAAATACCGCTATTTGCTGCACCTGCTTAGCTATTTCACGAATCTTACCCCTTTCCTCTTTACTCAATAACTTATTCCTTTCCTCCATCTGCTCCTTCACCTGGTAAAACACTTTCATGCTCAACTGCCAATCATGAGACAAGTTTATTAGAGCAGCCTGGCCTTTTGTGTTCCCCTTCCTGAGCCACTCCCTTGAACATCACATCCTGCTCTTCCCTTTCAGTGTTTACCATCACACACCGATCTGCCTCACTATCCGTCAACTCTATATCCGAAATAGCTGCAGCAGTCACTTCATCACTTTCTTTTATACTCGTAAACATCGCGCGAGCTTTTCTCTTTTTCATGTTTGCTCCACTATTCAGAGGGCATTGGTTTTCACCATCCTTCCTTCCCATATATATCTCGTTCAAATCCACCTGGACCCTACTTCAGCCATGACCCTTGAGAAATTATGCGCGTGCTCACTAGTTCCCACTTCCAGACTCTCTTCCGCCGCTATGACACCTATGTCCCTTGTATGTTCCCCTTGCCATCCCAGTTCTACAGCCACGGCACTTTGCCCGTTTCCTAATCCCATATATCCTATACCATGGTTCACCATCAGCCATGGTGCGCCTGACACTCCCTAACCTTCTACATTTGCCCATGACACATCCCCTTGACAGTTTCCGGAGAATGGTTCCCATGTGTCACTAGAAATACCCCAGTCCATATTAACTGCCAACAGTGTTACAGGTGGTTACCCAGTCCAGACATACGAATTACTCATAATAATCATTCCCATAATTCCATCCTTCCTCCTGAAGCCACGTTCCACGCCACCGTGACCACAGCTGGTTTGCCCTAACCCACTTTACATCCCCATAACGGGCTCCCACAATCTGGACCCAACCAACAGGATCCTCCGCATTGACAACAAATGGCCCTATCCATCGCACCCGGTTGCCCCTGCATTTGGGAACCTACCACCGGGTACTTTCAACATCACCCATTCAGGACTTTGGTTCGATGCCACCCCTCCAATTGTGTATTTCTCGTTGGGCACCAACGGGTCATTCCCGCCCCTTGACCCTTGGTACTCATTGTTGCGATCATCGAACACTTGCTCGACTGTCATAGTTTGTACCACCTTATTCACATGACTGCATGAGCAATGGAAGGTTAGGCCTTTTAGGATGTCCATGCCCAAAATGCCGTCATACGGGCGGTCCACGAATGAATGTATTAAAAACGTTTGCATGCCCATATGGCGGCCCTGGACACAGACATCCAACATGCCACCTTGCTTTAAGCTCACCACTCTGCGTCAACACGGGTCCCGCTGTATTGCCACTGGCATTTACATTTCTGGTTCTTGGAGCAGGTTGGGGGCAGTTCCTGGCCATGTGTCCTAATTGGCCACAATGATAGCAGCCCGCATTAGGGCCCGCTCAGCTGGGCACAAGAGCCCTCGATTCGTTTGTCGGAGGACCACTTGGGGACATTGTCGGGGATTTCTCCTTGCTTAACCGCATTTGCTCCACGACTCTGGCCAACCCTTCCACCATTCCTTCGAGCCTTTTCAATGATTCCCCACAACAGCACGTACCGCCTAGGGGTTTCAGAGACTCCACCCCTTTAGCCCCCTTCATATTGGGTCGTTTTCCACTGTTTCCACCTTCCAAGCCCACTGCTACTTCACCCGCGTCAGCCACGTTCGCTACACTCTTATTTCTCTTTTCCAACTCTTCCGATTGCATCGATAGAATAACTGCTTTCTTATACGTTTTGGGCTCTGCTATCATCACTGCCCTCCTATGCGCGAGTAAACAGCTATTACTAAAATGTTGTAACAGCATTGACTCGCGCATAGGCACTGCCTCTTGACTGGCCCTGACGAATTGTTCCATGGCCAACTCCAGCCTACCTGCAAACGCCGCCACCATTTCGTGGGTCCCCTGGACGGTGTCGTGCAATTCTTTGGAATAATCTTTTACCATGCTAAGTTTTCCCAAAACTCGCTCTAGCCGCGCATGCAGCTGAACATAGCCATCAATATCGTATAACTCATGCTCAGCTGTGCGTTTGGCGGCAGCTCCTCTGAGCTTGGTTTTAATAATAGTGATTTTGATTTCCGGTGTTTATTTTGCCAACGCTCCAATGCTGTCGATGCTGGTGAGAAAGGCCCAGATGGTGATCCCACCATCTTCACTAAAAGAGTTGGGCACCGCACAAGTAAATCCTGCCAGTTCTGGCGCCGCAACCGCCGCCGCGTCCCCTTCATTCCCGGGCATCTTTATACACTACACAACTTGAGAGCAACTAGACAAAATGTGCCCATATCTATCCCTATGCTCCTCTTACTCACAGGCTTCACAAAACTCTCTGATCATGCGCGCATACAGGGCAAACACACCACAAGACAACACAGACACATGGCATGCTAGAGCGAGTCAACCTCGAAAATCCAGAATTTCCGAATTATGGATCCCTGTTCAGGCGCCAGTGTGATGTCCCTGCACTCCTCCCCAGAATATGTCACGCTAATCTGTCAGACTTGCGTGGGGGCGTGGAACCATCAAGGATTCAAGACCCAAAAATGAGGTGACTTGATCAAGTGGCTATGTTGTGAAACATACTTTATTTTATCTACAGAATATTACTACAAGAACATACATCAGTTATCTTACATATATTTCTGGGGGGGGGAGGCCTCAACATGCCAAAAAAAAATGTCAGCTTAAATCGAAACCAGCTGGACAAGACAGAGCAGTGCTCAAAGTAAAACATTTGCCCGTAAATCAAACCTGTAGTGGGTGTTCATGCTTATGTTCAATCAGCTGTATTACACACCACGAGCATCTCCAGAACAGTTCCACGCAAACGACAGTGAAACCAACACCCCTGAAAAAGTATTCCCACAATATTCACAACGCATCCCTCGCGCGAAGTGCTGCCTTTAATGAGGAGAAACGGGGGGGGGGGGGGCAAGGTAACCCCTCTTGGCGGGTGTTGGCTTGACTGCGCTGCACGGCACGGGAACACCTTGTTGGCTGCACGGCACGGGAACACCTTGTCGGCTACACGGCACGGCACAAGAATACTATGCGCTCCATATGCGTTTTGCTTGCCAAGGGTTCTCCGTTGCACTGCTCTACGATATCATGGGCTTTCCAATTGAATTTTGTACGGAGTATTTGCATGCACCTTCTAACTTAAACCAAAAGTATTCCGATGCAGCCAGCGCATAATCTAACTTAAACCAAAAGTTACAGGTGCTTCATTTCGGCTGAGCAGATACAAGTACTTTCTCTCGCAGAGTTCGTACACTTGTTCTGTGCAGAACACGACATGAGCGAGTTTGTTTGCGGATACTTTGATGGTGTGGCGGGAGGAACATAACCAACGAATCACGATACAGCAAAGTTACTGTTCTTCGGATTTATCGTGCAGAAAAGTAATTTAAAAGCCACTCACCAGGCCTCTTCAGCAAATTAAGTGGTTACCAGGTTTTCAGCTCAGCAATGCCACATTTTCTTCGACCAGAAGCAACCTCGTTACCGTCACATTTCATTCTGGCACCTCTTTAGGGAACGGCTGATGGAAATCTTATAACTACAGTACATAAATGCAGCTAGACCATTTCGAACTATTTGATCAATGGAAGTTATGCCATTTTAGCAATTTTTCCTCGTTCAGAGAATCTGGAAACAGTCGTGAAGAGAGTCGAAAAAACGTCTGCTCGCAACGAACGCCCAATTTTCTCTAGAACGAGAAACAACAATAATGAAATAAGCAACAATCCCCGATCGGTCATTTCTTTGTAATGAACCATATCCGTATAGTAACCAAATGCTTTGTTGGTGGCTGGGCTGTTTTAATTTTTTCAAAATTCCACAAGGCCAACAATCACAGTCGCCAACGAAGCTCACCACATCACCGTTAACAATGACATTACAATAAAACACATACACAGAAGCGACAATCATGACTTATAACGACAACAGAGCCATGCTTAACAAAATAGAAATCCAGCCTCTGCTGCCACAAAGAAACGACAAATATTCAATTCTACAAATAAGACAAAGACATCGCACATACACACAGAACAACACATTCCAAGCACTCTTGCTGCCCTGTAAAACGCGGTTATGACCACAGTACAAGCTACTTAAAACAAACCACTATATTTCTTCTGCTGGGACGCATGTGACACCACACTGACATTCACTGACATTGCATATTCAGTGTCCAGTTCATTATACAGTAAATTAATTCACTTTTTATTCGAATTTCTCATCGCCAAAATTGAATACTAAAATAACTCCTCCCAAAGATCGCTACTTCCAAATAGAGACCATCAATATTGATGGTCTCTGCCTCCAAACTGCTTTGAACTACTGTCCTGATGAAATTCACAACGAAATTACCGCGTGTTATACATTAATTATATAGCATATACAGTGTCCAGTTCATTAAACAATAAATTAATTCACTTTTTATTCGAATTTCTCATCGCCAAAATTGAATACAAAAATAACTTCTCCCAAAGATCGCTACTTCCAACTAGGCCTACTTCCAAACAAAACTGCCTCGAACCAAAACCTACGAAAGCTTATGCAGACACAGATGAATCAGATTTTGAAAGTTTTTGGATTGTAAAGATCCAGATTAATTAAAAATTTAAAAAGAAAGATTTTTTTCTGTATATTTTTGCACATTATATTTCTCGCGAGGAGTCAAAAATGGGGATCGCTTTATACAAGAGGAAAGCATTTTTGCTTGTTTTTTGGGCCGAAAAAGTGGAATCGCATTATACAATGGGTCGCATTATAGTAGAGAATTTACGGTAAATATTTTGAAAAGAATCATCACAAAACAATGCAATCTCCATACTGTCTTATGTATACTGTTAGGAACCAAACTCAAAATGGCATCGTTCAAGACCATTTCGATACTCTTCCTTATATAGTGACTCCATATGTTACATGGTTGTGCTGCCATCTATTTCGACACTTTAGTAAAGGATCATTGCCAAGACCGATATTAACGATTTCACAGTGAAGCAATTTGAAGACATTTCATTTTGCGAATTATACAGAGTGTCCATAAAAGGCCTGACACATTTTCTCTGTGCATTAACAAAAAACTAATAAAGATAAACAGAAACGGATTTCAATATATGAATCTGTAACTCAAAAAGTTTTATTTTGTTTCACAAAGTTAAGGACATTATGGATTGGAAATGCCAAATCACGGTTGCTAAAACAAGGTGGATGTCGATACGCTCAAAAGAACATGGCAAGAAATTGATTATCGGCTGAATATCGTCCGTGTGACCCAAGGAGCACACGTTGGGGTCTACTAATTTGGTTTAATAAAACTTTTTCAGTTACAGCATATATTGAAATCCGTTTCCGTTTATCTTTATTAGTTTTTTGGTAATATACAGGTAAAATGTGTCAGACCTTTTATGGACACCCTGTATACTGACTTACCCTCGTACACATCATTTCTTGACTGAAAAAGGCAAAAGATAATCGATCTATTGATGCGATCATTAGTAAATCCTTAAAAATAAATATAAAATAACATACCGTAAGTAATGAAGTAATGATATAAAACCCAGGTTAATAATTTAAATTTACCTGAAACTAAGTACTTCTCAGATAGCATTACTTTTGTAACTGGCGAGCGATGAACCGTAAAAGTTTGAAAAAGTTGTGGCCCATGACCCACTGTCTCAGGATGTTGGACAATAACTCGGACAGAACCTGAACTTGTACCATATGCAATTTCAATCCAATTTCCACATAAACCTATAATTAAGAAAATATTTGTTGAATTTCTGTAGAAGAATAAAAAAAGGATTTAAAACTTGCTTATCAAGTATACAATGTATACAGTTAAATATAAAAAAAACAAAAAACATTCAATTTGCGTGTGATTTCATAAAGAATTTTTTTTCCTCCTTCCGATCATCTTCCATGGAATATAACCATTTTATTACTAGAAAAGTTATACAAGAATTAATTCTGCAATCTTCTTTTCAACAATATCATTTTGAGCAACACACATGGATTATTACAGGAAACAGGAAATCGAAACTTAACTTAATGGCAATATACTATTCATGTGAAAGAACGATCTCTTATAAAACTGTGCGGTACCATTGCGAAGCAGCATCCCTAGAGTGCTGGAGAATACATGGCACAGCCCATCAGAAAATTGGAGATGCGAGCCGTGATAAGGTTTTTGCAGCTTCCGAGCTTTTGAACCTGTGTCAAACTGATCCGACGATTTTTTCGAGCGTCTTGTCATTATGGACGAATGACACCACACATTTTCAAAAGCGATCATTCTTTAATGTTGATTGTTATTTCTTTATGATCGCCAATAGTATAGAAGTACCTATGTCATGTATTCACAGGAAATTTTATTAATTAATTGAATAATTTTATATCTCAATAGCTATGTTCACACTGGTGAGTTTTCATCTTCTTGCACTTCTTCATCACCTTTCATATTCAACACTGCATGTGTCAAGGACA
This sequence comes from Rhysida immarginata, assembly GCA_023313115.1. Classification (NCBI taxonomy): domain Eukaryota; kingdom Metazoa; phylum Arthropoda; class Chilopoda; order Scolopendromorpha; family Scolopendridae; genus Rhysida; species Rhysida immarginata. The sequence continues at coordinate 3,060 of JAHWFO010019232.1, read as the reverse complement.
TTATAAAGCATTCCACAAATGCATACGTCAAAAAATCTACACTGAAGGTGCTAACTGAGCTTCTGATCTACATGTCGTGTCAACACTGTTGTGTGGCAGTGTGTTCCAAAAGGATGGCTCTTACATCGCTGGAACAACATCGAGGACAGATGGGACCGATAGGTAATATCTGTGGCATCTAGATAGTGAAAGACAAAACACAAGATATATAAGAGGCAGACGATGAGTTAGACCGATGATAGGATGACCGGCTAGCAGCGTGACGAGATCCTTCCATGTAGGTCGAGAGAATTCAAGCCTTGAAGTGTGATGACAACTGATCATTGTGCCTGGCATGACATTCGCATAGTATTCCAATGCTGCTGAAGACGAATTATTGAAACCATCCTGTCCTCAGTAACACAATAGAAAAGGGAGAGTCGTTTAGTTCTTTACTACGATGAGATAGCGACTGGTCTTCATAAATGACGAGAGAGGAAAAGAGAAGCATCGCTAAAGTAATAGCTAAGGGTAGTCATAAAATAAATACTCTAAATAAAAGAGATAAAACAATATTCTTTCAGGTCAAAGCCAATAAAGACCAGTAGCAAATAGCTCTTATGGGTGTCTTTTTGCTGAGTGCAGTTATGGCAAGTGCCTTATTTACTAACTTGGCAATTTTCCATGACACCGCTAAGTTTTATCATTGATCAAATGCTACCTCCATGCCACTGAATCTGCAGTGGCGCTACGACCCTCAATCTCATTCGGGTTCTTTAGAAGAGTCTCATCATGCTGTCTGCTGCTCACCTAGTTATCGGTTGATCTCATTGTCTGCCTCTTGCAAATCGTATCGAGTTACATCCGTTTATGTGCTGCGTCATCACCACCAAGGAGACACCACTCCTGCACCGGCTTCCTGTCACTGCCTCTCGTGCTGGCCTCGCCATACGTTGGCCTCTCCTCGTTTGTTCTCAGTGATGTTTCTCTGGTGGCACCAATGAAAGAGCCATCATGCTTGAGACTCTCGATGAGCGTGCTTCTCACCTGTTGTACCACTGTGTCAATGCACTGGGCGGATCAGAAGGACATAAGCATCTCATGACTGGCCATAGGGTATTCCCATTGGGGATACAGATGAGGCAAAAATCAGAGCAGAGTGCCCATTCTGTATCCTAGTAGATGGCTGGATTCGTACATTTTATATCTGTCATCTTGTTTCTGATGATCATAATGATGATAATCTCTCCTTTTATACTTGTCTTACTTTCCAAGGAGGATGGGAATAGCCTACTCACAATTAATGTCTCAGGTGTACCGCATCAGTGATCTCTAAACGTTCTCATCAAACTCAGACCTCCTCCCAACTCATTCGAATGCCAAAGGATGCTTCTTGTGCTCGAGCAGTTACAAGTGAAGTTTGCTTTCACATGAAAGTGGAGAATATCTCACTCTCTCTCTCTCTCTCTCTCTCACACACACACATTTCCCACAAGGCATCCAGAGGATACTGGGCACATGATATTTTCTTTGATATTAATGCCTGTTTCCATGGTTTTGTCAACTGTATCATTTCCCTTCTCTTTTTAATTTTTACCGCACGCATCTTCGTTTCTCATGTTCCCAAAAGAAATTAAAACCATCCCACCTATACCAATTTAGAAAATACAGAACAAATAGGTTAAATGGATAATTATCATCACAGTGGAAATGAAAGTGAAAAATTCAAATTTCATCATAGGAGATCTCAAAGTAGGTAGAATCTTACAAATATTTTATCTACCTTTATATCTCTTACGGTGAATTTTGAGCTTTTAAGGACTTTCATTTCCACTGTGATGGTAGTTTTGATGACTTTTAACGATAATTATCCATTGAACAGATTTTTTTGTGTGTGGTCAATGCAAAATATCAGTTTTTGTCAAGACTTTTTTCATGTGGTCTCATGCATGTGCGCTTCAGCAAGACCACATGGACAGTAAGGCCCGAGAACTGACGACATGTTGAGGGTCTCGATTGCACAAAGTGCCTGCGTTTTTAGAGAAACCCACCACAAAGCATATATTAAATGCACATTAGTGTGAGGAGGTATCTCAGACATAAAAGAATGAGCTGACAGGTTTTGAGAGGCCTTTTATCCTTGGTTTCAAAGGTTCCCTGCTCGGATGAAAAAGGCAGCTCCAGATGAATGAAGCCAATCATCATTGCACCGCATGTTGATGCCTCAGGACAACTAATGAACAACAGAAGTATGATTACAAAGTCTGGAGCAGTTTCATGAACAAGGTTTTTACAAAGTGTGTGTTCTCCTGTTATGAACATTTAGTGATTAAAGATAATGTTTAACCGAATTTGATAGTATATAAAATTAATTGATTAACAGAAGATAACACTTCAATAAATTGGTAATTATGATATTGAAAACGGAAAGAAAAATTAAACGGCTTGGACTCGACCCAGGGCAGCTATAATAACATTCCTGTTTCCCCAGGAATTTTGCCTTCTCTTTTCAACACCAGACGTGATTTTTAAAGATGTATTTGCGTGGAGGTTTGACTGAACTACCGTAAATCCTCTACTATAATGCGAATTTTTTTGGCCTAAAAAAGTTCCTAAATTTGCTGGGTCGTATTATACAAGAGGATAAATATCAGCCCTCCAACGACGACTGCTGCCGGAGGAGGTTTTGTCCTGATGAAATTACCATATAATATACATATTTTATATTGTATATACAGTGTTCAATTCATTATACAATGAGTTAATTCATTTTTCATTTGAATTTCTCGTCGCCAACATTTAATACAAAAATAACTATTCCCAAAGATTGCTACTTCCAATAGGGGAACCGGACATTTACCACACTGGACATTTACCACACCGGACATTTACCATCGGACAATTGCCACACCGGACTTTTACCACACGTAACTGCTTCAGTATCGTTCTTGTTCAGAGAAATTCTTGTAATTAATAACTATGAAAGAAAAACAACTAACTATTCACATACGGAAAATAAAACTAAAAGGTAAACAATAATGCTAGAGTGTAAAAATTAAATAATAACTTAAATACTTATGT
>JAHWFO010019193.1:15059-31522 GCA_023313115.1 Rhysida immarginata | reverse complement strand
ACTTGGCTGCCATCTTAAAATCCGCCATATTGGATGGGGTGATTTTTATTTTTAGTGGAAAGGTGGTCATGTGACCTATCAAACAACATGAGAATTTTCTCAGATATTCATTCCAGTTGTCAGATTTCACCTATCTGTCATGGTTTGAAAGATAGCGTCAGGTTTGCATGCAGGTTCTTATCACTCATAGCACTCGATGATGGGTCTAATTCGTGTGTGATAGTCCTTTATATATTTTCTAAAGTAAAAGAGAAGCAACGCTGGAAATGACTCAGAGTCTTCATATTTCTGTAATGTACTGAAATACCAAGAGTCATGGTATACGCCCCTAATATCGTATAAGGCACCACTCTACGAGTATATTTGCCAAAACCTTGTTGTATATATAGCTGCATGGTCGTGGATCCCAATCGACTTCTCCACGTACTTTCTAGAGCAATTCGGACATGCAACTCGGAATATTGAGCATATACGAATTGTTCTGTTACGAATTCCCAGTAGGGAGGGGGTTTCCATCTCTAATGGGGAATATCCCGGGTCCGAGCCAATACTGTTCAAAGGAATTGACTATAAGATCCTTCTAATAAGTCAAACAATACTTAATTCTCAAAAGCAAATCGATAGTTTAATAAACCATTAAGGAATGACATAACCAAGTTCCGAAAGGTTAAACTAAACCATTCGCGGCACCAAATTTTAAACTGCTCTATGTCAATATTGTAAGTTTCTAATGGACCATAATGATCCATTACACAACGTACCTTTGAACCAATTTGGATTATCATTAATTTTACATTATATTCATTCATGACACATCATTCCAAGTCGTTTGATATATTACATGCCATATTCTAGCATTGAAAGTTCCAATGACCCATAATGGTTCTACTATATCGAGGTTCCATTGAACCAATTTGGACTATCAATTATTTGACGTTATATTCATTAATGACACATCATTCAAAAGTTATTTGATATATTACATGCAATATTTTAACATTGAAAGTTCCAATGAACCATAATGGTTCCACTAAACCAGGTTCCTTGAAACCAATTTCGAATATCATTAATTTTACGTTATATTCATTCATGACACATCATTCCAAGTCGTTTGATATATTACATGCCATATTTTAGCATTGAAAGTTCCAACGAACCACAATGGTTCCACTAAACCAGGTTCCTTGAAACCAATTTCGAATATCATTAATTTTACGTTATATTCATTCATGACAGATCATTCCAAGTCGTTTGATATATTACATGCCATATTCTAGCATTGAAAGTTCCAATGACCCATAATGGTTCCACTAAACCAGGTTCCTTGAAACCAGTTTCGAATATCATTAATTTTACGTTATATTCACTCATGACCACATCATTCCAAGTCGTTTGATATATTACATGCCATATCTTATCATTGAAAAGATTTGAGGGTGTCATAAGAGTACCATTTGTGCACGTGCCAATGAACCATTTAGATAATATTTGTGATTGATGACGATAACAGATTTTGAAAATCTTTATAGCCTCGGAGGAGTTAGAGTTACAGACAGACAGACAGACAGACAGACAGACAGACAGACAGACACATTTCCCCACACTGATAGCATACAGCACCTTTCGGTACTTAAATTAAACTGGGGTACTGGGTTCACGCATAGGCGTCAGGGGACTGTACATGAGCTCGCGTCCATTCTGTCCATCCTCCGTGGACTGGACGGTACCAATTAGAAATGAAAAGAAAAAATTAGAAAACCATGGTCCACAAGTGACTACTTGGTAATGCATTTGACCAGATCCACTAACTTGGTCTTTGGTGATGCTTGCAGATCTGTGTCTTCTTATCCTCGCTTCGAAAAGGACTGGACTTACTCCTCCTTAGTATGTCGTCACAGGACTTGCAGTCGTAGCAGTTGCCACCGGTTCTGTTGCCTGGCGCCGTCAGCAAACATCCTCGTTGGAAGCAAGCGTACCATTCGTTGTCCCCTGTAACATAAGAAATAGTTTGGTAAACAGACCCCTCACTCAGCAGAGTGGACAAAATAAGCCGAACACCGGTGAAACGCACAAACTGATGGGCAATTCGAGGACATGCGATACTCCAGATTAACCTAATCTCCTAAATAGTTAGATCCAAAATACAGTGAGTTAGCAAAACTCATGGGATAGCAAGCACATTGATTGATGGGCATGGCTCACGAATTCACAGGGGTAACGGATTCTGGGAATGGACCATTAGACCTTGTGGGAAGAGCTTGGAATTTGGCTTTCCCCGCTCAACTGTCTCCAGGGTGTACGAAGGCATCACAGTCCACAACAGGAGCGCAACAGTGCAGCAAATCACAGACCAGTTCAATACTGGCCGCACTAGAAACGTCTCTCGGTGGACAATCCGTCGGAATCTGCATGCCCTCGGGTTTGGCAGCCGTCGCCCTACACGGGTGCCAATGCTTACCCAGCGTCATCGGACACTCCAGCATGCATTTGCCACCAACCATCTTGGCTGGACTCTGCAACAGTGGCGTAACGTCATATGGTCAGATGAGTCACGATATCAACTGGGAGGCACCGTGTGTGGCGTCAGTGATGGTCTGGGATGCGTTTTCCTGATTTGGAATGGGCCCTCTGGTTATCCTGGACCAAACGTTGAATGGTCCACGGTATCGTCAACTCATCGGAGACCATCTGCACCCGTTTTTGACATTTCAACACCCTGACGACGTAGCAGTCTTTCAAGATGACAATGCTCCACCACATCGCTCCAATGTCGTCCGCGAACGGTTCGAAGAGCATGCAGGAGAGGTCCAACGACTGAGCTGGCCAGCCCGGAGCCCTGACGTGAATCCCATTGAGCATATCTGGGATGCTGTTTAACTCAGGCTCTGCAGACTCACTACCTTGTCGGTGAGCATGTATCTAAGATGACCATATCTTGGCATGTTTTCGTATGGGTGTTCATATTACTTTGCCCACTACTTGCATTTTGTATAGGCCTGGGTCATAATTGTTAACAGACTCAGAACACTGAACAGTCTTCTTTGCATCATTTCTCAAACCATACAAAATCTAATAGGGACTCTTTCACTTGCCTGTTCTCATGTTCTTGAACACGGGCGCTTGATCGGCGGAATTCCAGTTGCGCGCAGCAGCTTCGCAGTCCGCTGAAAGTAAAAGAAGGAATCAAGGGACTAATTAACCAATCGTCATTCAACGACCTGGGTTCCACTATCTTTACCAAGGGGCTTCTAACATACCCAGGCCAAATGAGATAAACCATTAAGGAATGACATAAGCAAGTACCGAAAGGGTAAACTAAACCCTTCGCGGAACCATAATGATTCGTTAACCAATTTGGATTATCATTAATTTTACGTTACATTCATTCATGACACCTCATTCCAAGTCGTTTGATATATTACATGCCATATTTTAGCATTGAAAATATTTGAGGGTGTCATATAGGGTACCATTAGAGCACGTGTCTTTTTCAAAATGGTTCATTCCCGGACCCATATTTATTAATTGGTGAAAATAGTGATTAATATCCGCTTCTATCTCGCCATTACGATTTGTTTGATATATTACTAAGGGTGTGTCTAAAAAGTCCGACCGGTCGCGACCGGACAAAGCTCGTCGCAAAGCTCGTTTTGAAGCCACCAGTGACTGACTCGTATTTCGACTATGTCCGATCGACGCGGGAGCGATGCAGGCATACGTAACTGCCTTTACCCTCGATTCATAAAGTATCGTCCGGTCGCGATGAGCATTTTCATAACGCGACCGGTCGCGGTCGGCTGTCTCGGTGAGTAGAATCAAAATGGCGGACGAAAGTAGAAAATTCAAGTGTTCGAGTCCCGGATACGTAATAAATATATAAAAATGATGAGTAACCTTGCTGCGACGCCATTTTGAAGCAAAATGCTCACGACCGCGCTGTCTATGAACGAACAGACGGAGGCAAACGGCCGCCGATCGTACCACGTAACCTGTTGGCGACGGGCCGGACTTTTTAGACACACCCTTAATATGTCTTCCCCATTGAAAATTGCTTGGCGGGAAAATTAAGGTACCATTTGTGCACGTGCCAATAAACCGATTTAGATAATAATTGTGATTGGTTCGTGCCATGAACCGTATTCATCGACTGACGAAACCAGATTTTGAAAACATTCATGCCTAACATTGGTACAAGCACGTTTTGTAGATATTCATGGTCATCGAGCTCCATTGTTAAAATGAAGCTAAAGTTTCTAGCTCCTGGTAGGGCGGGAACTCTATTGAAAAGTGGCGCTGCATGTACAATCAGCCTGCAGCGCTGCGCTATCGGCAGATAGAAACTTTACTTTCATAATCAGTTTCAATGAAAATCTCTACCGTAGGTTGCGGTCGGCCTTAGTCAACGCCTCCTAAAGATAAGGCCAAAGCGCGAAAACGTCATACATTGTTACTAGTGATGTCCAGATTTCAGATATCGGATCCGGATTTCGGATCCTTTCGCTGGATGCTTATTAAGACTAATTAGGACTTAAGAGGACTAGGCTATCACTTAATAAAAGCTTTTATAAACTGTTTTCAGAAAAAGTTTGCATATACACAATTTCCTGTCTAGGACCCGAATTTCGGATCTCGGATCCAAAATCCGGATCTCAGATCTCGGACCCAAGATCCGGATCTCAGATCTCGGATCCAAGATCCGTATCTCGGATCTCGGACCTAGGGCCGAAAAAAAGAACCGGATATCCGAATCTTGAATTATCCGGATCTTGACATCACTAGAAGGCACAGAGTGGCCGTCCAATAAATGCTACTGACGAGACAACCTCAACAATGGTTTTGCGTCCTTTCCTTAAGAGCCCACGACGCAGCACACGACATTTGTCAGCAGAATGTGGAATCAGCCAGTCATCGATCGTACGAATGAAATGAAAAGGTCAACAAATGGAATGTAAGTTAGCTACTCCAGGACTCTTATACGCTGCCGTAGATTGGACCTTGTTGCATGGATTCAAGCAGACTTAGTCCAAACGCGTGAAGAAACCTTCCAGCACCTTAGTTGTTCCGCCAATAAAGGCTGGTGTGGTATTTGCTATCTAAGTTGCGCTTTTTGTTACTGATGGTTCAAATCGGCCATCTTGAAATCGGCCATCTTGAATCTAAGTCTTTTCTTTTAAATGGAAAGGGGGTCGTGTGATATATCAAATAACATGAGCATTTTCAGACAATTTCATTCCTGTAAACAGATTTGAAGTACGAGTTATGGTTCAAAAGTTACAACACATTTTGTTTCATTTTGTAGCAGGTAACTGAAGATGGCTTTCACCACGGAGGAGAGAATTGAGGTCATTTTGATGTCTGCTAAAAAGACCTCCAATTTCACACACTGTCAGGTGCTTAATCAAGAAATTTCGAGAAATTGGGACTGTGGATGAGAATAGTGATGTCCGTTGGATCCGGATATCTGATTCGGATCTAGAAATATCCGGATTTCGGATCTCTGATATCGGATCCAGATTTCGGATATCGGATATCAGATCCGGATTTCGGATCTCGAATATCGGATCCGGATTTCGGATCTTTTCGCTGGATGCGTATTAAGACTAATTAGGACTTAAGAGGACTAGGCTATCACTTAATAAAAGCTTTTAGAAACTGCTTTCAGAAAAAGTTTGCATATACACAATTTCCTGTCTAGGACCCGATTTTCGGATCTCGGATCCAAGTTCCGGATCTCGGATTTCTGACCAACATCCGGTTCTTGACATCATTAGTTTTAATGCAGTTCAGACCAGTCCCAGTGAAGGATCAGTTCATGACGAATTTACCTGGTAAAGAATCCGCAGACTTCGATTGGGTATTGAGAACGATTAGGACGGACGCGGCAATGAGGGCCAAGAATATGATGACTATCATGACTATGCTGAATACAACGCACTTCTTAGAACGAGGTCCTCCTGCAAGAAAACCGAGAGAGATATATATGTACCAAGTAGAGCTTATAGTTGGAAGTCATAAATAACCATTTACTTACTAGTCGAGGTCTCCACTTCCGGATTTATCTGGGAATCTGCTGTAAACGGAAATACGATGAAGATTGCAATTAATTGGGTTCACTGTCGAGTCAGTTGATAATAATAAGAGGAAAAATTTAGGTACGTCACGCCTGAAGTCATCCTGGTAGGCAAAACATCGTCCCACACGCATAGGCCATTATAGGCCATGCTCGTTCACGGGCTTCGTTTGCCGGACGAGGAAAAACATGGTTGTTTATGGGGAAACGTGTCTGTCCGGAACTCCTCCGAGGCTATGAAAGATTTTCAAAATCTGTTTTCGTCAGTCGATGAATATGGTTCATGGCACGAACCAATCACAAATACTATCTAACGGCCGGTTGCAACAAGGTGAGTTAAAGCTAACTCTTCGTTAAAGTCCCGTTTAAAATTTTTTGCGTTGCATCAAGAGAGATTAGGGCTTAACCAGACGTTAAGTGGCGGTTTAACTTAAACGCTCGATCACCACGGTTTAAGTCCATGGTTAGTCAAGCAAAATGGCATTCCCAAACAGAAATAGATTTTAAACTAATTATCAAACAGATAAATGGATAAGCTAATTGTGCAAATTATTTGGATAAACTAAATGTACTTGAAATATTTAATAGCAAATAGATTTGGATAAACTTTTTGAATAGGCCATTTGGATAACTAATTATCAAGCAGTTGTTTCGATAAGCTAAATGGATAAGATAATTAGATAAGCTGTTTGGATATGCCGTTTGGAAAATTAATTATCAACCAGCTGTTTGGATAAGCTATTTGGATAAGATAATTGTATAAACGATTTGGATAAGCTAAGTGGATATGCTAAATGAATAAGCTAAATGGATAAACTATTTGGATAAGCTAATTGGATAAGCGATTTGAATAGCAAGTTGAATTAGCTATTTGGATAAGCTAAATGGATAAACCAAATGGATAAGCGATTTGAATAGCAATTTGGATAAACTAATTATCAAGCATCTATTTGGATAGGCTAAATGAATAAGCTAATTGGATAAGCTAAATGGATAAGCGATTTGAATAGCAATTAGGATAAGCTATTTATCAAACAGCTCTTTGGATAAGCTCCTGGATAAGCTAATTGGGTAAGCTAGTTTTCAAACAGCAATCAGGATATGCTAATTATCGAACAGCTAAACGGATAAGTTAATATTATCAAACAGCTAATTGGAAAAGTTAAATGGAGAACTCGTTGGATAAGCTAATTATCAAACAGCTAAATTGATACGCTATTTGGATAATCTAGTTATTGACAACAATCAGCCATGTTGACCGGAAGTTTAATTGGAGCAAAACGAACCAATCACAGTCCTCGTTACTCATATTCCATCCAGTTAGCTAACTGAGGCTAAGGTCAAAAGCCCTCACCGGTGAGAGAATGATGACGTAATTTCTCACTGGGCTAACCGTCTTTTTCTCGGTGAGGACGGTGAGACTAACCGGTTAGGCATAGCAGCACTAACTGGCGTTTCTGACCGCGTTAAAATGACGTCACAAATTTCTCACTGGGATTTCTGACCGACCAAGCGCTAACTCTTCTCACCGGTGAGAGTTTTTGACCTTAGCCTGAGACTTAACTAGGCTTAGTGCAACTGTGACAAGTCACGTGTTGCTCGCGTATTTTTTTTAAGCATATGTAATATAGGGAAAGATGATAATATAACATTATTTGCATTTTTTTTTTAGATTAGTATTCTTTTTGGGGAATTAATTAATATATGTTAATTATTAATAATTGCGGTACATCAGCTCAATGTCGGGTAAATAATGGATATTTTTTTAGTGAATATACAGTTTTGTTTTAATGAAGAACATTAATTTTTTTGTTATAAAAGGAAATTGTTCATTATATTTTGTTATTTTTCTTTAAATCCATTCCGTTTGCGCTGCCAGCGAAACGCAACAGAAGGATTAATTGTTTTGTTTTATGATTGTTGAGAGCGATTTCGAGGAAGATGAGAATGTTAACCATCCGACAATTGTTTTTTTTTTGATGACGAGTTGCTTGTTGAAAATTGGAAGCTTGAAGCGGGTGTTGCTTTGAGATAGACATGGAAAAGTTTGTTGAGAATGGACGTATGAACTTTTACGTCGTGATTTTCTTTTGGCGAGTTTCATGGCACCTTTAACAAGAGATTGTTTCTTGCAAGGCGAGCGTGGGATCTCCAAGGATGAGTATTGCATCTTGTTTGTGTGGTGAAACCGTTTTTATGATGGATTTTTTAAGTTTTCTTCCTTTAGATGCCGATCATAGCGATCACATGGCAGCGTTCAATTATGCGGCGAAGTGAGAAAAAACAAGTAATAAGAGCCGGAAGGTAATTCAAGTACAGTGATAGGCATCACCGATATCTTCCTTTGACGGTTATGAACACGACCCTAGTGGACAACAGACTGATCGTAAAGTGTATATTCTTAATGTAAAAATTGAACTTATATGACCAGTAGAATTGACAGCTATTGCAACTAATTAAGTTAATTATTAATAGTGATGCGGGATACGTTCTAACCCAAGTACTATCGTCTGGGGGTAGCGAAAGCAATGATTGTGTGTGTGGGCGCTTCGAATCCTCATACGTGCTTCTCATTAATGTGAGTAGGAGGCAATTCGGAAGATAAGGGCCCGATAGCGTCTACTATAGACCGGTAGCTAACTGCACGGGAGTCGTAGGTGGGGGTTTCCGTGATTCTCCCCCCTTGTCGCTCTCCGTAGAGACAAAAACCCGTAAAGGAATCACACGACGCTCTCCGGCGTCACGCCACAGCCCTGTTTATATGGAGTCGACGTTCCGTTGCAGACCCGGTCTGTAAATGCTTAAACATACACTGATTAAGAATTGCTTATTTCTGGGCGAAGTACCGGTTAAACGTATGCTCTGTGCGTAACCGCATTGATTATGCATATTATTTATGGAATTGTAAGGGACAGCATGGGTCTCGCGCGCCAAGGGGCGCTTAAACAGTAAGCGCGATACACTAAAGGGGCCCCTTAGCCATTGCGCTTACTGTAGTTCATCCGGAGTAACAGACCATAGACTAAGTATGATACAAAAATTAACGTTTTGACTCCATGTAGTTTATTTCTTTTCTGTTTTATATCTTCGAGATTGAGCTGATTAATCTTAATGAAATAAATTATATTAAATTTAAACTTGGTCAACTACCTGGGTGATTTGTACAATTATTTGCCACACCTCTCATATCAGTCCCGAACTCTGTTGTCACACGCCCCAGTAAGACTTTAACCCTTTGAGAGTGGGATCGGGTCCTTACATATTAATGAGATAGGGGGCGTGTCACACAACATTTCCCGGTTAAAGGACTTAACCGATCGTTAACTAACCGAAAGTTAGGGTCGTTTTAACTGACCTTGTTGCAACCGGCCGTTAATCGGTTCAAGAGCACGTGCATAAATGGTACCTTCCCGACCCCACCGAGCAATTTTCAATGGAGAGATACGAGGGTGGGCTGAAAAGTAATGCCTTCATGGCTGTAACTTTTTTATTTCTTAACCGATTTTCAAAATTCTTTTTGTATCTGATGCTCCCATTTGTCGTCTATGTAATGCACTATTCACTTTTCGACATAGTCCCCATCCCTTTCCACGCATTGTACCGACGCGAGACTAGCCGGCTGAACCCGTCGGAGGGGAATTCCGGGGTTGTTGTCGAGAACGCAACTCGTGCCCCTTAAGGTGCAACTCTTTCCTCTTTGGGAAGTGGTGAAAGTCGCAAGGTGCAAAGTCTTTCGTTCTTGAACTGCAGTTTTTCATCTTTGAACTGTAGGCGCTGCAACCCCCTCTGATGTGTGGCCTTATCGTGCTGCAGAAGAGGATCCTGTGATTTCACCCGACTAGTCACTCGTTGGTACAATGCGTGGAAAGGGATGGGGACTATGTCGAAAATTGAATAGTGCATTACATAGAGGAGAAATGGGAGTATCAGATACAAAAAGAATTTTGAAAATCGGTTAAGAAATAAAAAAGTTACAGCCATGGAGGCATTACTTTTCAGCCCACCCTCGTTACTCTCCATTGAAAATTGCTAGGTGGGGTCGTGAAGGTACCATTTATGCACGTGCTACTAAACCGATTTAAATAATATTTGTGATTAGTTCGTGCCATGGACCATATTCATCGACTGACGAAAACAGATTTTGAAAATCTTTCATAGGCTTGGAGGAGTTTGAGTTACAGACAGACACGTTGATAGCATAAAGCACCTTGTTCCTTCTTCATTATGCATGCAAATTGGAAGTCAGCCACTAAATCACAGACATGCAAAGGTTCAGTCGGCATTTGCGAGAAAACGGTTGAGTTTCGGAACCATGTGTATAGGGATTATTTTGCTTACTTTGTAATGATAATGAAATCTTAGTGATAAGCTACTTACTACAAATGTCTTGAAGCTCGATATATTCACAGGGTTCTTCTACAGTCTCGTAGATAACTTGTTCTTCGCAGCGAATAGGGATTTCGTAGCCGTCGTCATCCATATCTCGAAGATAAGCCCAAATCGATGTTAAAAAGAAACAAACCTCAAACCACAGAGTGAGTCGCTCTATGGAATGAAGAGGGAAGTCGAAGGAGTGGTATCTCTGCGAATCCTTCCTGAGGAGGAGTTTGCCAACATCCTTTACCGGAAGGGAATATGAAAGCTTTACCGCAAGACAGTGTATACATGGCATAATATATTGGAAATATTTATCAAAGCAGAAGATAACATCCCTTCCGAGAAAAATGTTGTTTTTCAATTGTTGTAGCCCGACAGTGAAGCTTGAATATTCGTTAGAAGCTTTGAATATACGATAACTGAAGAAACTTCTTCAAACATATCGTAACCTGGACTCGAACCAGGGACCATGCCTATCGCTGCCACTGCTCTTACCAATTGAGCTACCGCGGATATGAGCTACCTTCATGCTGTTACAATACATCCAAATGGGATTCCATGAAGCCACCAAACCGCTGTAGAAAATCGAAAACCGCTCCCATTGCGATCAGACTCAGTACGCATGCGCGTGGGCTCTCCCGGGCGTTTCCAATACGGTGAAACCAATAGAAGTCCATAGACGCATGTTGGTACAGTATCGTGCTGCGAACTCAGATGTATGAATGGTGTAAGATGACCTTGACTAGTAATGTCCGTTGGATCCGGATCTCTGATTCGGATCTGATAATATCCGGATTTCGGATATCGGATCCGGATTTCGGATCCTTTCGCTGGATGCGTATTAAGACTAATTAGGACTTAAGAGGACTAGGCTATCACTTAATAAAAGCTTTTCTAAACTGCTTTCAGAAAAAGCTTGCATATACACAATTTCCTGTCTAGAATCCGATTTTCGGATCTCGTATCCAAGATCCGGATCTCAGATCTCGCATCCAAGATCCGGATCAGAGATCTCGGATCCAAGTTCCGGATCTCGGATTTCTAACCAACATCCGGTTCTCGGATCTCGGACCTAGGTCCGAAAAAAATATCCGGATATCCGGATCTTGAATTATCCGGATCTTGACATCACTAACCTTGACGAGCTTGTCGTTGGCTAAAGTCAAAAACCCTCACCAGTGAGAGAATGATGACGTAATTTCTCACTGGGCTAACCGTCTTTTTCTCGGTGAGGACGGTGAGACTAATCGGTTAGGCATAGCAGCACTAACTGGCGTTTCTGACCGCGTTAAAATGACGTCACAGTTTTCTCACTGGGATTTCTGACCGACCAAGCGCTAACTCTTCTCACCGGTGAGAGTTTTTGACCTTAGCCAGTGATGAGCTGAAATACCGGAAAGTGGCCGCAAGATGGGTCCCTCGTCGGCTGACGGCCAAAACGAAGGAGAGGCGAGTCATCTCTTCTTCGCCGCTACGAACTTGAAGGCGACACCTTTTTGGAGCGGATTGTGACAAGAGACGACTCCTGGTGGCGCACACGAATCACTACCAACCACAGACCAAGCGCTCCAGTAAGGAATGGTGGCGCACTCGAGATCACCAAAGCCGAAAAAGTTCCGCAGCCAGCATCCGCAGGAAAGGTGATGCTGACCTTGTTCTGGGACCACAAGGATCCCATAATGGATAAGGGCAAGACGGTGAACAGTGACATCTGCAGTGAATTGGTGCGTGACATTCCGAAACCTGCTAAACGCACCAAGCGCCGCGTACTCCTGTTACGGCTCTTGCGACCGTGTTGGCTCTCTAAAGGACTCCTTAGGTGGCCACAAGTTCGCGTCCGACTCGGAAGTGAAACAGGAGATGCATGAGTGGCTGCGTATGCAGCCAAAGATTTTTTTCCCGAGATAATCATGCCCTCCCGACTCGTCGGCGGAAATGCATCTAAAAGCAGGGGGACGAAATAACGCTAGCGGGAATTCTATTAGGCCAAATGCAGTACATTTTGGTGTATATACTTAGTGGAACATGCAGTTTCGATTTCTGCAAAAAAAAAAAAAAAAAATAGTACCAAAAGTCGCCATAGAGGGCGCTTATTTCAAGAAAACAATGAATGAACAAATACCGTACAAACCAAATTTAGTAACAACAATAAACAATGTTTTATTTTCAATATAACCACCAGTGTGCTGTTCCAATGCTGCATGCAGCATCCTTTAAGGTTGAGAGGTCAAGAACGTGCTTGATACGCAAGGCTTTTCAAATATCCCCATAACTAAAAATCACAAGGGTTGAGATCAGGCGATCTGGGTGGCCATACCGTGGGAAATGCACGACTAATTATTCTGTTGTCTGAAAAACGTTCTCGCGGTGGCGCACCATCCTGCATAAAAATGGTAGAATCCAGACAACCCTTTTCCTGCAATCGTGGTATCACTAAATTCTCAAGCATATCGGCATACCTGGCACAATTGACGGAACAAGTCACCGGTCCACGGGGACGGATTTCTTCCCAAAAGTACGGGCCGATGACGAAAGAAGCAGTAAAGCCGCACCATACTCTTAGTTTCGGTGAATGCATAGGAGTTGGCAGACACACTTGTGGGTATTGATGTCGCCATTCAATAAAAATGTGCCATGGCCATGCATCATCCACTTCGATACGTGCTAAAAATCTCAACGTAAAGTCAGTTCGGGTACGTTCATCTCCAGGAAGCAATTGTTGAACAGGTGGGAGTGAGTCTATAGGGAGAAAATGTCAATATCTTCTGCAATATTTTCCTCACCGTCGAATATGGGATATCTGTTTGGCGTGCTATTGCGTGTGCACTGCTGGTACCCTGCACAGTAGTCATCTCCCGTTCCACAACAGCAGTTGCAGCTTCTTCAACGTGTTGCTGCCTGATTCTTTTGCACTCCTAGAGTTCCGGTAGATTCAAATCGTTCAGTCATTTTCCGTAAGTTAGTTATGCTCATCGGTCCTCTTCGTAACGTTTTCAAGGGCAGCACTTGCATTGTCGCTCTTCTGATAAAACAACTCGACTAATAACGCCCGGTCAGGCAGAGTAAGCGTCATCGTGAATGATGGCAAATCCTCAGCTTTGCCTTTTATTGTCACGATTGCTCAACACGGAACGCGCTTATGCAAATGTATTCATTGTTTTCTTGAAATAAGCGCCCCCTATGGCGACTTTTGGTACTATTTTTTTTTTTTTTTTTGCAGAAATGGAAACTGCATGTTCCACTAAGTATATACACCAAAATCTACTGAACACCTCACGTTATTTCTTGCCCACCCAGTACTTGTTCCAACTCTGTGTATAATAAAGGAGCTGTATAAAAATACTTCCGGTTTTCATTTGACTGACCCTCCTACTTTTAATGCCTTAGATGATTGCTTATACCGTGGAAACTAGAGCCAATCAGCATTTTTAAATGTCATTTTCGGTTTTAGCACCCCCAAAGTTATTCAAGGTTCTGTTCATTGGCCACCACTTGATTTTTTTCCTTTGGAGATACATCAAGGACAAGGTGTATGCCACTGTACCAGCATCATTAGATGATTTGAAACAGATTCAGCAGGCTTGTACAGACATAGCACCCATCATGATATACGAGGCCTCTGAGAAAAGTATCCGACCGTATTTTTTTTTTTGCGTAAACCTGATGGATTTGGATCGAGCGCGCTTGCATGAGCCGACCTCGAACCTTTGTGCGTATGCGTGAATTTTTTCTCGCCTCTCGATAACGTCAGTTGCTGGCAATCAGCATTAGATTGTGCTCTCGTCGGTTTTTGATTTGAACGACTGGAGCAGCGTTACTGCATCAAATTTTGCTTTCAAAAACTGGGCGAGAGCCAGGTGGAAACCATCCGGAAGATTCAGACCGCTTTCGGTGACGATGCTATGGGCATCACACAGATTAAGGAGTGGTACAGCATGCCGAAACGACCAGGTCATTGCCAAAGCGAACGCTGTGGTGATGCGGGACCGTCGTGTGACTATCCGAGAAGTTGCGGAAGAGGTGGGCATCAGTACGCTTTCGGCACATTCCATTCTGACCGAAGATTTGGCATTAAAAAGAGTGGAAGCAACTTCGTGTTGACGTCTCACTGGTGACAAGTCCTGGGTGTACGGGTACGACCATACAAATCAAAAACCGACGAGAGCACAACACACTACCTCCCTCTAATGCTGATTGCCAGCAACTGACGCTATTGAGAGGCGGGAAAAAATTCACGCATACGCACAAAGGTTCGAGCTCGGCTCATGCAAGCGCGCGCGATCCAAATCCAACAGGTTTTCACAAAAAAAAAATAAGGTCGGATACTTTTCTCACAGGCCTCGTATAATTACAGGGTCGGGACACATTAATATGAGCACCTCTCCTCGAACATGTTGGAACGTGCCATGGTATGCAGATGAAAAATCATTGGGTATCATTAAAAGCTGACAATGTAGTAGCATCCGCTAACACAACAATTGTTGCCGTCATGGGCAGAGCAAGTCACCTGTCGGACCTCCAAAAGGGGATAAGCCTTGGCTATCAGGCCAATGGGGGGCAGCATTTCAGAAGCTACCATCTTTGTGAACTACTCTAGGGATGCCGTTGTGAAAATGTACGGCGACTGGACGAACCAGACAGTTTTGAGCAACCGAAGAGGTAACTGTGGGGCCATCGGTTACGACGCCTGGCCAAGACCAATCGGCGTGCCACTGTTGAGCAACTGACACAGCAAATGAACAGTGGGGCCACTAGGCGTGTCAGCACCAAGACAGTGCAACGATCCCTCTTGAGGTTGGGGCTCCAGAGCAGGCGTATGGTAACAGCACCCACGTTGATGCCTGTGCATCGCCGAAAACGCTTCCGATTCGCAATGGACCTCGCAATGGACCTAGTTGCAAAGGGTTGCTTTCTCTAACGAGTCGCGGTTTCTAGTGAACAGAGTAGACGGACGATTGAGATTTCGCCAGGAAGCATCTGAGAACAGTTTAGGGGCATCCCGACACCATCGTTGGCAGACGATAGGCTGGTGGGGGAGGTGTGACTGTTTAGGGGATGTTTTCGATATACGATCTGAGTCCACTGATACCGCTGGAGGGTACACTGAATGCTGTTCGTTACCTGACGATCGTCGCAGACCAGGTACACCCCTTCAGGTCGACAGTGTTACCCCAGGGTGATGGTAGCATTCAACAAAACGACTGCCAAAATTGTCCACGACTGGCTCGAGGAGCATAAGGATGAATTCAAGCTACTCCCATGGACCACCAAACTCACTGGACCTCAACCCCATTGAACATTTGTGGGACCGTAGCGGTGACACCTGGGACGAATGATTCAGAGAGACAGGAGCGCAACAATGCCGCACTAGAAACGTCTCTCGGTGGACAATCCGTCGGAATCTGCATGCAGATGAGTCACGATATCAATTGTACCACGCTGATGGGAGGCACCGTGTGTGGCGCAGACCTCACGAAACGATGGATCCCGCATGCCAACAGTGATGGTTTAGGGTGCATTTTCCTGGTTTGGAATGGGCCCTCTGGTTATCCTGGACCAAACGTCGAATGGTCCACGGTATCGTCAACTCGTCGGAGACCATCTGCACCCGTTTTTGACATTTCAACACCCTGACGACGTAGCAGTCTTTCAAGACGACAATGCTCCACCACATCGCTCCAATGTCGTCCGCGAACGGTTCGAGGAGCATGCAGGAGAGGTCCGACGACTGAGCTGGCCAGCCCGGAGCCCTGGCATGAATCCCATCGAGCATATCTGGGATGCTGTTGAGTTTTGCTAACTCAGTGTAAGAAAGGAGACATATGACTTAAAAGGATTTAAAAACATTGAACCTTTATTTACTCCATTTTGATTGAATACCCTCCCCCCTAGATTCTTTTATTGAGGGTTGCTGCATATCAGTCAACCAAAGTCACAGTCTCAAGCTCGGCTGGAGCAGTCTTGTTGAGGATCCAGGGCCTCAGCTTGGCTACGTGGGCATAGTAACCATAGTGAT
>JAHWFO010019193.1:0-10059 GCA_023313115.1 Rhysida immarginata | reverse complement strand
TGGATAATGGAACCTCCGCACTGAAACTGGCAAAAGAAAAGAAAGTGCAAAGATAGTACAAATGGATGTGGAAAGAATATGGGCTACGCTGAACCCCTGCAGATGGGCTTTGTGCACGGAATTGCAGTAGAGATTAGTGATGTCCGTTGGATCCGGATCTCTGATTCGGATCTGATAATATCCGGATCCGGGCCCGTATCCGGATCTCGGATATGGGATCCGGATTTCGGATTTCTGATATCAGATCTAGATTTCGGATATCGGATATCAGATCCGGATTTCGGATCCTTTCGCTGGATGCGTAATAAGACTAATTAGCACTTAGGAGGACTAGGCTATCCATTAATAAAAGCTTTTATAAACTGCTTTCAGAAAAAGTTTGCATATACACAATTTCCTGTCTAGGATCCGATTTTCGGATCTCGGGTCCAAGATCCGGATCTGAGATCTCGCATCCAAGATCCGGATCAGAGATCTCGGATCTCGGACTTAGGTCCGAAAAAAGGATCCGGATATCCGGATCTTGACATCACTAGTAGAGTTCATTCATAAGGCGTGGTCAACCTGTCGTGCCTGTGCACAGTTACCGCATTGTTGAAGGAGCAGTTCCAACAGGTTGTGAATGATATCGGCATCAGCTAACCAGCTTCCGTGTGGAAACCACAGAGATCGTGTATCGTTAACCGCGTCAAATATTCGGGCGGCACGACACACAGTCTGTATTTCATTTCAACGGCCATACACTGATTGGAAGAATGTAATTGGACACCCATCTACCTGGCAAAAAATGGACCCTCCGCTACCACGCTTGTCACTACTGTATGGAAATGCAAAGATAGTCATTGGCCAACACCATTGACTATAACTAAAGCATCATGCCGCGACAGGCGGAGCTGACAGAGTTCGAAAAAGGTGTCCTGGTTGGAATGTCACTCCAAGGCGCATCCATACGAGAGATTGCCAGCAGCTGGAACTACCCGAAATCAACAGTGGCGTAAGTGCTGAAGAAGTACAGGGCCAATGGACATTGTACGAATGCACCAAGGCCTGGTCGTCTGCCCGCATCAACCGACAGGGACCGGCGAAAGAGGCCCACGTGCTGGGCAGTCACGGTAGAGCAGCAGCCCACAAGCCGCTAGTCATACTGGCGAACAAAACGAACAGACTGCACTGGAACGCAAAGATTGGATAGTCGAAGACTGGAAACGTGTTCTCTGGAGCGATGAATCCCGCTTCACATTGTTTCGATTGGGTGTGACGTTTACCTGGAGAATGGCTCCTTCCTGAGTGTATCATTCCAACAGTGAAGTTCGGCGGAGGAGGGGCTGTTTTTCGTTGTATGGCGTAAGCACCACACTACCATCCTGGACAATTCCGTTCTCCCAGCCCTTTGGCAAGCCTACGGTCTAGAGCCATGCCTGTACCAAGACGACAATACCAGGCCACATGTTGCAGCTCATACTCTGCAATGGTAAGCCGATAATAATGTTGAACGCATGCAGTGGCCAGCCCAAAGGCCCGACCTGAATCCCATCGAACATCTGTGGGATGAAGTCGAGGATGTCGTTTGAGGGGTAGTAGCCCACTCCCCAAAACACTACCTGAACTGTGGACGGCTGTACGGGACATTGGCAGAAGATTCCTGTGGAGGTCATACATACTTTTGTGGAAAGCATGCCACGGAGAGTGGCCGCCATGATTGTATCCTTCCTGAGTGTATCATCCCAACAATGAAGTTCGGCAGAGGAGGAATTATGGTGTGGGGCTGTTTTTCGTGGTATGGCGTAGGCACCATGAGGGCTACAGACTACACTACCATCCTGGACAATTCCGTTCTCCCAACCCTTTGACCATACCCTGCAATGGTATGCTGATAATAATAATGTTGAACGCATGCAGTGGCCAGCCCAAAGCTCCGACCTGAATCCCATCGAACATGTGTGGGATGAAGTCGAGCTTCGGTTGAGGGGTAGTAGCCCACTCCCCAAAACACTACCTGAACTGTGGATGGCTGTACGGGACATTTGGCGGGAGATTCCTGTGGGGGTCGTACGTACTCCGAGAAAGCATGCCCCGGAGAGTGGCCGCCATGATTGCAGTCAGAGGGGGCCGACAGGTGTCCAATTACTTTCTTTCAGTCAGTGTACGAATGCAACGTCTTCGCATGCAAAGGGTTGGCAAAATTAGGGACATGTAAGGTATATGCTTCCTTGTAAGAAACCACATGCTGGGCTATCACAGCAGAGTAGCAGCCCACGAGCCGCTAGTCACACTGGCGAACAAAACGAAGAGACTGCAATGGGCCAGGGAACGCAAAGATTGGACCGTCGAGGAGTGGAAACGTGTTCTCCGGAGCGATGAATCCCGCTTCACATTGTTTCGATCGGAGGGCAGAGTTTGGGTGTGGCGTTTACCTGAACGGCTCCTTCCTGAGTGTATCATCCGAACAGTGAAGTTCGGCGGAGGAGGGGCTGTTTTTCATGGTATGGCTTAGGCCCGGTAGTGAAGGTGGAAGGCACCATGAGGGCTACGGACCACATGTTGCAACTTATACCCTGCAATGGTATGCCGATAATAATGTTGAACGCATGCAGTGGCCAGCCCAGAGCTCCGACCTGAATCCCATCGAACATCTGTGGGATGAAGTTGAGCGTCGGTTGAGGGGTAGTAGCCCACTCCCCAAAACACTACTTGAACTGTGGATGGCTGTACGGTACATTTGGCGGGAGATTCCGGTGGGGTCGTACGTACTCCGGGAGGTGCGCAAATCAACGCACTGCGAGGTGTCCAATTACTTTCTTCCAAACAGTGTATTATTAGGACCACTTGTGACAAAAAGTGCAAGTTTGGTAGCAAATACCGCACCAGCTGTTATCTGCGGGACTCGCTTCAGGCATTTGGATTAAGACTGCTTGAATCCATGCGACAAGGTCAATCTACAGCAGCGCGTAAAAGAGTCCTGGACTAGCTAAATTACCTTCCATTTGTTGTCCGCCGTACTGTCCTTGTAGTAGAGGGCGGCCATCCAAGGCCAAGCGAATTTGCTTTCCTCGCCGCCGACAATGCGCCCAAGCCTCAGGAATGATCTTCGTCGGCGCCGTCCTTGTTTTCCCTCTGGAGCAGTCTCGTTTAACTTCTTCCCTGGCTTGCTAAACTTAGGTTGCATCAGACCACACGCACCGAAATCTAAATGAGAACAGAAATAAATACTCGAGATGTAAGGGAGTAGCTATCTTGATACAGGGTGATCCAAAAGAACTTGGCTGCCATCTTAAAATCCGCCATATTGTATGGCATGATATTTTTAATGGAAAGGGGGTCTTGTTTAGTGATGTCAAGATCCGGACATCCGGATCTTTTTTTCGGACCTAGGTCCGAGATCCGAGAACCGGATGTTGGTCAGAAGTCCGAGATCCGGAACTTGGATCCGAGATCTCTGATCTGGATCTTGGATGCGAGATCTTAGATCCGGATCTTGGATCCGAAATCTGAAAATCGGATCCTCGACAGGAAATTGTCTAGTGATAGCCTAGTCCTCTTAAGTCCTACTTAGTCTTAATATGCATCCAGCGAAAGGATCTGAAATCCGGATCTGATATCCGATATCCGAAATCTGGATCCGATATCAGAGATCCGAAATCCGGATATTTCTAGATCCGAATCCGGATATTATCAGATCCGAATCAGAGATCCGGATCCAACGGACATAACTAGTGATGTCAAGATCCGGACATAATCTCTGAATCGGATCTTGGATGCAAGATCTGAGTTCCGGATCTTGGATTCAAGATCCGAAAATCGGATCCTAGACAGGAAATTGTGTTTGTGCAAACTTTTTCTGAAAGCAGTTTCTAAAAGCTTTTATTAAGTGATAGCCTAGTCCTCTTAAGTCCTAATTAGTATTAATACGCATCCAGCGAAAGGATCCGAAATCCGGATCCGATATCCGAGATCCGAAATCCGGATCTGATATCCGATATCCGAAATCTGGATCCGATATTAGAGATCCGAAATCCGGATATTATCTGATCCGAATCAGAGATCCGGATCCAACGGACATCACAACTTTCTATCACTTCTTCTGGGTACTACACTTTTTTGTCAGCCAGTGTTACGAGACACACACGTGGTACGGATTGTCTGAATCAGTCATTTGTTTTCAGTCATTTTAGTCTCGCCTTAGACCAATTGGAATGTGGACCAATTATCATTAGACCAATTGTCTTGGAGCGATCTTCAATCATGTACCACCAAATCACCATTTCAATTTTACTGTTAATGACCCTAACTTCCAAATCGTGACAGATTGATGAAATTAGACAAGTGGACTGTATTTCTGAGAAAATTTCCATGCAGTTTGATGTATCACAAGACCCACTTTTCAGTTGAAGAAAATGGACATCAATCCAATATGGCGGATTTCAAGATGGCAGTCAAATGGAAATAAAAAGCTACAGCCTGGGGGTTTTGGACCAACACTGGGTCTGGTAGGTAAACTGGACTGGATAGAGTACAGGCAAAGCTCCAGGACTTCGAAAAGGGAACAGAAGTACAACAACAGAAATTGGGTAGACGCAAGTAGTCTCATTGTGTATGTACTCTCAGAACCACATTGCTGAAGCTGGAGTGGTGTGCTCTCGCAACCCCAACCAATTTACCTCACAGATAAGTCTGGGTTCTCAGAAGCGATGCTTGAACATTGCTTACCAACCCTATCACCTATGGCATCCGTGATAATGTTGTAGAGTTTCTTGTGGGAGTCGAACGTGAGGATCTTTTTCTCATCCCCGGTGATCAACTTAAGGGTTTTCCAGTTCCTTTTGTTGCCAATAGCGATCGCCACCATGTCCACGCCGTACTTACCTCGCAGCATCTCTGCTTTCTGTGTGGACAGTCCGCCTTCGGTTTCCAGACCTGAAAGAAAAACAGACACCTATTGGCATGATGGGAAATTCTAATTGGCATCTTCCATGTGAACAGACTCATCCAGAAGGACAATGCGATGTGCCAAACAACAAGCTCCCCGGATTTAAACCCCATAGAGCATCTATGGGACCGCCTCGAGATTGGGTTGTTCGCGCCATGGATCCTCCACCATGCAACCTACGGCAGCTCGCCACAGAATTGGAGTCGGCATGGCATCACATCCCTGTCAATACCTTCCAGAACCTTATTGAGACTCTTACTGCAAGTCTCGCAGCAGGTGGTCACATTAATGTGACTGGACTGTGCAGCTATTGCATCACATTAAGTAGTGTCATCTAGGTAGGGCTTATTCTGCCAGGTTGGAAGTGTTCGATATTCAAGTAGGCCAGTAGAAACTAGTGATGTCAAGATCCGGATATCCTGATCTTTTTTTCGGACGTACATGTAGATCCGAGATCCAGATATTGGTCAGAAATACGAGATCCGGATCATGGATCCGAGATCCGAAATTCGGATCCTATATCAGGAAATTGTGTATATGCAAACTTTTTCTGAAAGCAGTTTATAAATGATAGCCTAGTCCTCTTAAGTCCTAATTAGTCTTAATATGCATCCAGCGAAAGGATCCGGAATCCGGATCCGATATCCGAAATCCGGATCTGGATATTCCTAGATCCGAATCCAACGGACATCACTAGTAGAAACTAGTGATGTCAAGATCCGGATAATTCAAGATCTGGATATCCGGATTTTTTTTCGGACCTAGGTTCGAGATCCGAGAACCGGATGTTGGTCAGAAATCCGAGATCCGGAACTTGGATCCGAGATCTTTGATCCGGATCTTGGTTCTGAGATCCGAAAATCGGATCCTAGACAGGAAATTGTGTATATGCAAACTTTTTCTGAAAGCAGTTTATAAAAGCTTTTATTAAGTGATAGCCTAGTCCTCTTAAGTCCTAATTGGTCTTAATACGCTTCCAGCGAAAGGATCCGAAATCCGGATCTGATATCCGATATCCGAAATCTGGATCTGATATCAGAGATCTGAAATCCGGATCTGATATCCGAGATCCGAAATCCGGATCCGAATCCGGATATTTTCCAACTGACATCACTAGTAGAAACCAGTATTGTAGGTCTTTTACTGTGTATTGAAGGGGCTGCTACCATCCAAGTAGTTGAGGATCTTCCAGTAGCTGCAAGATCCCAAGATTGAAACTCGTGAATTCACGTGAATTGTTCTGAAACAAGGTGAGGACCAAAGTCTGGGGGGAGCATTGTCAATGAGAAGCTGCAGAATGCTCTGCTTACATGGTTTGGTGCTCAAGGTCATTGATCACGTGTGCAAGCGAACAAATGGGAAAGGTAAGTTGGTTGGAAGAGATGCTTACCGTCGGTCAGGATGAATGCGACGTTCTTGGCATCCCTGGTCTTCTTGTATTCCTTGATTACGGACATCTCGTAAATAAAGTGATCCATGGCGTTGTCGATGTTCGTCGCTTCATCTAGAAGCAGAAGAGAAAAACATGTCACGTGTGAGTGCTGCAAGTATAGAGGACAAAACGCTGCGGCAGTGCTGCAAGTATGGAATCAGTGGACTGAACGGCTTACCATCGGCTTTTTTGATGCCATTGATGGCTTTGATGGCCTCTTCCATGACGCCTTGGGTATACGGCACTACAGTCTTCGCTTTGTGGCTGAACGTGATGACGATCACCCGGACTCCATTATCGGCAGTCGAAATACCAATCTGTAAAACGGAAAAGACTACAAGACACCCTCCTTCTCTTATAGACACAGAAGTACCAAAAATCATGTCGCACGTACCTGTCGAATGACAAGCTTGACAAGCTCTGTAGACTGATTGAACTGCACCTCCATTATGCTACCAGAAGCGTCCAGGAGGAAGAAAATGTTGACTCCATTCGACGACCCCGCAGCTTTTCTCATGCCACTCGATCGGCCGAGCATTGCCTTGCTGTGAATGGACTCGCGAGCGATTTGTACCATGGTCCCAGAAAGAGCCCTAGAAACAGCATCCACGTTGGAGTACTCGTTTTGGCCTGTCAACAAGAAAGACAAGGAACGTGACGACCATGTCGGAAGGAGGTCTCTCCTGGGTCAGGACGTCGTTTCTTACCCAAGCAGATGACTTCTTCATTGGACCAAGTCTTATCGTCCTGGCACTCCCTCGTGTCGTTGCCGATCATTACGCGACCATCTAGACACTTGTACGTGACAATGGCGCCAAGACTGAAATCGTTACCTTTTCTCTGCGAGTGCATTGGTATACCTGGATCGGGGCAATATGTGTCTGCGAGAGAGAGAGAGAGAGCAGTTAGACAAATAAGACCAAAGTAGTGGCGTACCAAAAACTTCACGTGCCACAGCATCCAGACGAAAGGAATGCTCAGGTCACTACAGATTAGTTTGATGAACTTCCTCGTCTTGGAAGTATGTTTTGAATTTTCTTGCAATGACCCTATTTTGGAAGGGGTACATAGAAGGCTTCGATCTTCAGGAACCCACTGTTTCGTTACCACAATTCAGTACCCATGCGTCACTGATACTTCCTGCATGTTCAGTTATACTGGTTACTACCTCATGTAGGGTCTTTGGTACGCCTCTGAGGAAAGAGGTGGTGGCCACTTACTTCCCCTGGAGCAGACAGTCGTCGTCCCGCTCCATCGTCGGTTCTCCTGGCAAGTGCGTGTCTCCGAGCCATACAGCTTCAGTCCTCCGCCGCAGCTGTACGTGACGCTGTGGCCCACACGGAAGTCGGCGCCCATGCGTTGTGCTCCTTCCGGGATGCCGGGGTCTGCGCATTCGATCGCTGGAATATATACATGCAACTGAGTTAAAACGAATGGAATATGAAAAAAATAAGCGGAAGAACAGCGGGCAGCAGATACAATACGTGTTCAAAGGAGTTGGGATACCTGTTGTTCTACCGTAAAGCCGCAAAAAGCTTCAATGAGTTGTGTGTAGAACCACCCCGAGCTGCTATCACAGGTATTGACCTCCATTCCTCGAGGAGTGTCGTGGTCAGTTCCTGGATCTCACACGTCGTTCCAATTCGTCCCAAAGATGTTCGATGGGGTTGAGATCAGGACTCTGGGCGGGCTAATCCAATTCTTCGACCCGCATCTCGTTAAACCAGTCGGATATGGATCTTGCTTTGTGGCAAGGCGCATCGTCGTGCTGGAAGAGGAACGGCTCGTCACCAAAGCATTCCCACAGCGCTGTAAGTGCCCCGTTATCACAGTCACAGGGGTGTACCAACTCCTTTGATCATGTAGTGTAGATCCGATAAGTGAAAGGCCTATATTAGAGTCAACAGAAGGTATGGTCTTTGGGCTCTCTCACAAAGCATTGTCAATTCAGACTTTTTCGATACTAGCGCGAGCTGTTGAGTGCTTCTTGAATTTACTTATGGCGTTTGTGGAAAGCCGGTTTCACAAATTCCTCGCGGTGTGCAGATCTGAGCCTTCACATTATCCGTCTCCTTTTCAGTCAAGAATAGAATGAACCCGACAAGCAGGCTACCAATGGCAGACAACTAAAGAGTTAGTGTTGTGACTTCTGATGACGGGTCAATCGGATTACAGCAGCAGATACAGATGATTGCTTACTGCGCCGCTTTTTTTTCATGAAATGTTTGCGGTTATCACCAACTCTCTGCTTTCGGAAGCAGATCCGCGAGGTTTCAGGGCACACGCGTGGCTCGTCTGAACAACGATTACACATTGCAAAATTTGCATAACAGGCTGAGAAAGCTGTAAAGCTAGTGCATCAAACGGCAGATGCACGAGCCTCAAGATGGGCAAACGTCCGGATTTAACGGACATCCAAAAAGGGATGATAATAGGCTATCGCTGAACCCAAGGGTGGCACCATTTCCGAAACGGCAGTCCGCTGTAGTGAAGGTGTACAGCAAGGACAGCAAGGACAGAAATCGCATCCCAACGCCATCACTGTAAAGGGTCACGAGCCATCGATCAACGGGGTAAGTGGCGCCTATGACGACTCGTAAAAGGTGACAGGAGATCCACATTGTTGCCAACAGGCGTGTATCCGGCATTACGGTTGAACGCACCCTGCTACGAACGGGCTTGAACAGTCGACGCATGGTTGCTGCACCCATGTTGACCAGGGATCATCGTCGATGACACCTAGAATTTGCACGTGAGCACCGCCATTGGACCACAGACGAGTGGGCTAAGGTCGCCTTCTCCGACGAGTCAAGATTGACGAGCGATGGCGAGTGCGTCGTGAACGCCACGAAAGGAGACTGCAGGAGGCTATTGTGGCCCAAAAACGGGCTGATGGGGGTAGTGTGCATGTGTGGGGGATCTTCTGTTGGGAGCAGTTAGAGGGCAGTTTGAATGCCTGTGGCTATCTGTGAGTCATAGTGTACCAGGTGCACCCACTCACGATGTTCCCCCAATGTGATGGTGTATTCCAGCAGAACAAGGCACATCTCCTTCTGGATTGGTTCGAGGAACACTCTACTGACTTTCGAGTGCTCCTTTGACACGCTAATTCGCCAGACATCAATCCAATCGAACATCTGTGGGAGACCTTGATCACCTCTGTGGACAGTGCTTCAAGTGGAATGGACTGCCATACTATCGGACACATACCGCGCACTTCTTGCATCCATGCCATGATGCCTAGCAGCAATTATTGTGGCGAGGGGTGGCTACTCCCATTACTAAGCGGATGGTCATAATTCAGTGATATGACAGTGTATGTCCCATAGGGTATGAACATAGGGTCACAAACACTTCCTTCTGGATATACAGCTGCCATAAATTGCCTCTCTGGCTACAAGGAACTCATGCTGTAAGTTTGTACAGACGGTTCAGATACACCCTGTACAGCAGTTAACAATCAATAATTCGATATGAGAATTGTGGGCCATGTTTCCTGATCCTGTGGATACATCTAAGGTTGTCAGGTATCATTGCATATTGTGCTCTATTAATTGCATATTGATAAAGTAATTTATTAAGACATATCCCTCTTCACGGATGTAACTTGTATAGGGAAACACTGGATGGATATAGATAGGGTAAGTAGTGGATGAGCATTGGATAGGTGATGGATGGATGGTAGATAGTAGTGATGTCC
>JAHWFO010019192.1:28977-52135 GCA_023313115.1 Rhysida immarginata | reverse complement strand
GGGTTATCACCACGTCAATCTACAATCCTAGTTCTCGTCCTACTAGGTAAGGGCACTATCCTCAGGATGAGTTAGAGGGTCATCATGCTTCTCGTCTAACTCATTGTAATTCCCCTGGTTACTGTTTGGGCAAGTGTGTTATGGAAGCCCAGCTCTCGGACCGCTCATGTTCGATTGTCGATTATCTGATTTGGTTGTAGTGGTTCCCCTGAGGATGAAATTGTACTTCAAAACGCTTAGGTTCACTTATTAAACGCTGCCATTTTGCTAATCTAAAAGCCCTTTATAATTATTTCAATTTCAACAAACTAGGCCGCGATGCAATTATTGGTTTTAAATTAAACAGAACTACGTCCATTACCCGTATCTGCAACTAATATGAGTTACCAACTATACCGAATATTCGCTGTATTGGCGTTGTTAATGAATTGATTAACGCTCTGTGTTTACCCGAACATCTTGCTGCCTTTATCAGAGAGTGGCTTATTAATGGCTTTGACTACCGATCAACACGACAATTAAAAATTTAATTTCCGTATAGTCTCCATGTTTCTCTCAAAACACTTTCCTTATAAAGCCACTACACCTTGGAATGAATTACCTTTGGAAATTCGCAAACGGATTGTGCAATTCCACCTGATGATAACAATATCAGTAGCTGTAATGTTCGATCTCCTCATCAGCAAACATTATTTATCCATTCAACCAGATAGTGACTGACTCTAATTAGTTTGCCTATTCTTTTCAGTGCATTTTACCTGTATTAACTTCTTGCTCATTAAATTGTCTAAAAATCTTATGTGGATAATGCAGATGATTAAGTTAAAAATAAAATAAAACTCTTTTTCCACAACGAAACAGGAATTGAACAAACATAAAAAGAAAAAGACCGAAAATAAAATGAAAAAATACAACTGAGTCTGTAAGTGCTTTTCGAAAGCTTTGCTTTCATCATTCAGCAGCCAAGGAGCACCTCCAGAGAACTTGAGAGAACTGACTTGGAACAGAACATGCTGAGTATTTATAACGGACAGAAGTCAATCAAGACAAAAAGATCCAACTGAAATGTATTGATTGGCTAAGTGCGTTGCCCATTTGATCAATGGTGATTCGCTAATTGGGCCCCTATCTAAGTTGAGTAATAATTTTTTATCTTTTTTTGAATGGCTAAGCTTTCGAAGGCGTCCAGAAGGTGTTTCTTGTTTATTAACTCAATAAGTTTTACATTGTTTAATAAGAATTCATGCCTGGTATCTAGAGAGTGTTTTGCTATGGATGACTGATTCCCTCTACCATATCTTGTGTGTCTCATGTGTTCTTCGAATCTTGTTTCAATATTACGGAAAGTTTGTCCTTTGTACATCATGGGGCATTGGGAACATCTGGCTTCGTATATTCCTGATTTCTGTAGTGGTGGAATCTGGTCCTTTGTTTTAGGTAATAAATGCCTGGTCTGGTTGGGATTGCTAAAAGATAACGAAATATTAAAAGATTTAAAAACAGAATTGAGATCTTTGATTAATGATTTATTGTAAGGTAAGGATATGACTCTCCCTCTATTTTTAGTCCGGTTGAGGGTAGTGATTTCGTCCATGAACTTCTTTAACTTCCTCTTCCTGACCAAATCGGTGATGGTACGTGTGCTATAGCCATTTTTAACTGCAATATTCTGGAAGGAAATTTCTTTTTTGAATGAGGATTGACCTAGTGGGAGATTAATAGCTCTGTCAATCATCGAAATGAAAGTAGACATTTTTTGATTCCAAGGGTGGCTGGAATCGCTTGGTATGTAATTCAAACCGTTCGTAGGCTTTCGGTATACCTCAAATGATAGTGAATCATGGTTTCTGATGACTTGAATCAAGGATGTCAAGAAACGGCAACCTTTGATTGTTTTCCAACTCAAAAGTGAATTGAACGGACGAAAAATAACTATTAATATGTTGGACAAAAGTGTTGACATCGCAAGCATTGGTGTTAAAAATTGTGAAGACATCGTCCACGTATCTGAACCAACAATCGGGAAAGTAAAAACCGGAATTCTTCAGGATATCCTCGAAACTTTTAAGAAATATTTCAGCCAAAATAGGGCTAAGGCAAGAGCCCATTGGTGTACCGCCCACCACTTTGTAAACTTTCCCATTGTATTTAAAAATATTATTATTGGTACATAACCTCGTTAGACTTAAACATTCGTTGCGTATGTTTTCAGGAACTTTGTTCTTACTCAAAATATTAGTTAAAAAGTTTATAGTTTCAGGTATAGGCATGCTAGGGAACAAGGAGACAATATCGAAGGATACCAAAATTTCCCCATTCTTAATGACTTCATTTTTCAGTTTTTTCACTAAGTCAATACTATTACTAATCGAACTGTCGAAGTTCGACAATTTTACGGTTTTTAAAAACTCTGCTAGAAATTTAGAAAGGCGGTAAGCTCATTTTATTATGCTTGCGATAATCGATGCACATACGAAGCTCGCCATCCTTCTTAACTACGAATAGGACAGGTGATGAAAAGGAAGAGGTTGATGGCTTAATTAGGTGGTTAATTAATAACGAGATAATGGTGCGCTCCAACTCTTCCTCCTCATCTTTGGACAGTGGATACAGTGGCGTGTTCAAGGGCGTGAATGTCTGCTCAAGCTTAATTTCATGCTGAGTTGCCCTTGGCGGCGGTAGGCCTTTAGGCAGCTCTTTAAGAAATAATTCCCTAAACTCTTGGATAAGGGGCTGAAGAGAAGGGTGGACATTAGTAACAGCTACTTTCCCTCCTTACCCTCAGTTCTCCCCCTTATAAGAGAAACTGGTACCTTGGGTTATTCCTGAAGTATATGGCAAAGATCGTTATCAGATAGTAACGATAATTCCTCCCCTTTCCACCGGGGCAGCCATTCTTTTTTCCCATTGAGTAGTACTGCACACCGCTTGTTTTTCCAATCAAAATGGACAGACGCAAAATGCACCTGTAACGCACGATTATGCGAACATACTCCCACGCAACCTTTATGACCCCCTACATTTCCTCCACCGGGACACATGTGACACCACAGTGACATTCACTGGAATGTCAAAACGCGTTCATATTTCAACAAGACTCAAAATGGACGCATTGCGCCTGAAACACGTATACAAGTTAATAAATTTTCTGTTGTGGATGTGCAGTGTAACACTTTAGGTTCCTTCTATGTTGATATCCACAGATAAAGTAATCTCTATTTTATTTTCTTATATTATCTGCAAAGTTGGTACGAAGCAGTTCCTTCACCTGTCGACAGATATAGGAGGTGCTCTATCTTGCATGCAGGCACTCTTGTTAATTCACCTTATGAATCGTACTCTTAACTTAGGAATTAAGTAAAGATTTCCTCTTCATACAACTGCCCTCTTCTTTTTTTATGTGTATATTTACTCATTTTTTAATTCAGTTTTATTGGATAAATAAATCTTCGTTTCCAAGCATCATCTTTCCCGCAAGGTGGGAATCACATGCTGTGCACTTGTCACAGAACATCTTACAGGACCTGGTTTGTTACTTCCTCCTAGAAAAAGGGGCCTAGAATAAAATGAGTGCTGAATCCACATCAAAAACACATATTCAGAATGCCATGGGTTTTCATGCACTACATGGGGGAGCGAGGCAACGGCAATTCTGCGTGTTCACCACTTCTTATAGGGTGAAATGTGCTTCGTCTGACCATAGAATGTTCCACGGTAACAGGTCATCAACAATCACCCTCGCCAGAAAGCGATAAGCAAAGTCATCGCGTTGAGAGGGATATTGAGGTTTTATCTGTTGTGCCAGATGAATCTTCTTTTGGGTACCAATAAAGAATGGACCGCAAGACCTTTCGCACCATGGATCATGGGATGGATAATTCGCGTACTGTTGCTGGAGCACTTGTTGCAGAATGTTAGGAAGCTCTGTCCACCACTGTAACAGCTGTGTCCTCAACAACTTTATCTGCTATCTTGCGCCATCCTCTTCCTGGTGCGACAGCCAAATCGCCAGTCGATTCAAATGTCTTTATCATTTGTCGCAACCCACTATCTGACATGGGCCCTTGTCGCAATCCTTTTAGACGAGGATATGCTCGTAATGCAGCTGAACTGCTGTTTTCATTCTGGTAAAACAAATTTGCTAACAGTGCGCCTTCTTTCTTGCTTAAAACCATGATCTTTCGTGGAAGCTTTTCACTAAATATAATGTAATGAATGGATCAATCCATTCTGGGTGTGTTGACTTTCTAATTTGAATAAACTTTTTGCTAATAAGCCGATATTAAGAACGAACATATGCTGTAATCAAACAAAAACCTTGCTTGCTTGTTTAAAACATTAAAACTTATTTTAAAATCTCCATTTTTTATTCCACAGCACCACATTTTCACCTGTGGTAAAAATTTGCGCTAATTCTTTTTTTTTTTTCGGAATTCTCTCCCCCATGGTCTGAATAGCCTACATATCAATTTGCATCACAAGCAGTTCATTAAATTGGACTCTAGAGGGCTCTTAATTAGACGAACTTATTTTATAACCACCCTGTAGACTGGAACAAAGGTTACACAATTTGAAAGTACTTCATATGTAAATATCATTGCTGCAACTCCTTCTGTTGTAAATCTTGTAGCTGTCATTAATTTACCAGCACGCAAAAAAATTATAGTGGCTTTGCTATGGTCAAAAACATTTGTAAGCAATTACAACCTACCATTGTTGCCAGCTCAAAAAAATTTTTCTTTCAAAAACTGAACGAAAATTCCGCTAGATCTTATTGCTCTCATGCAATTTTTAGCTGATTTTAGAAGATTTTGCATGACTTTGGTGTACGAAGCCTTCCTAAAAGTATCCGGATTGAGGCTACAAAAAAGTAGAACTCTCTGCACCTTTTTCCTATCCGGATCATGTGACAACATTTCTGCTGATGATATAAGGAAATTTGCAGCTATTAAGATTGCCGCGTGCAATTGTTGTAACACGCTAAAGCAGAACGTTTTACTGCTCTCGTCGCATGGTCAAAATGACAGAAAACATTGAGCAAGGACATTGCATCAAATTTTGTTTTAAAATTGCTAAAACCGCAAAGAAGTGTTATGAATTGCTAAAACAAGCGTGATACAGTTCGACGGAAATGACCAACAATGTAGGGTTCTGGAGATTGGATGCTGCACCACGGCAACGCTCCAGCATACGTAGCGCATATTATGCAGCAATTCTTGACAAACACCACATCGTTTAGATCATTTAGCCTCCCTACTCACCTGACCTAGCTCTGTGCAATTTCTTCGCAATTTCCGAAGATCAAGAAAGCGCTCAAAGGACGGAGATTTGAGGATGTGGACATGAAAACACAAAATGCGATGGCGGAGCTATTAGCCATCCCAAAGGAGGCATTCTGTACTTATTTTGGCTAATGTCTTAGCTAAATGCGTTGCAGCAGACGGTGCTTATTTTATTTATTTCAATTTTATTTATTTATTTATTATCAATAGTTAAGGAATGCCCCTTGGGAGCCGCTATGGTTATAGACGGACATGTTGATCTCCAGGGGCGCGTACAAACGGTAAGAACAAAAAACAGGTTAAAAATAAATTGTGAGTCTACACATCAAAAACGGGTTTAAAAAAGCTAATTAAAAAAACATAATATACCTATTAATAGAGTCGTATGTCTGGTGAAGGGTGCGTAGCATACAATTTCAGGCGGTTAAAAAACCTTACAAAAGTAGGTTCAGCACGGAGGTCGGAAGGTAGACGTGACCAGCATTTTGAAGGAGACTAAACATTTATGTGAGTTTGAACCATATTCTTTTTGTAACTTTAATCCGGATACTTTGCGGACTGGCCTCGTAAAATATGCTAAGTTGGCATTAAAATATGTTCGTAAAATTATTACGGCAATGCCGAAAATAAACAACAATTTATGTAAAAATACTAAGAAGAATATTAATAATACAAAAATACCAAAAAAGACACACCTACAAATTTCAGTCTAAAAATACTAATTAATTATTTAAAAAAACAAATCTCATCACGCTGATATTTCGTGTCAATGACGATCTTAAAGAGAAAAGGAAAAAAGAGTGGAGGGGGGGGGGGGGAACAACTAAAAAAACACGCGATATGGAATTACAATAAATAGAGAAAAGGCATTTGGATTTCAAGGAAAAACAAAGGAGATTATAAACCAGCCCGTGTTTACACACGCTTTATATAACGCGATAAACGAGAAATTTCTCTTTGGTGCGCACTAATTTCAACCGACGAATTGATTTCTGATCATGTTATTCGATTACGTGCTTTGTGACGAGATCAGGCAATATAATTGGTGATGGCTGGTTTCCTAAAGTAACAATGATTATCTGTCTCTCATTCTGCTTTTTTAACTTAGATAGGTATCGCATGCTAATGCAGAATTTGCTATGGAAAGGGTTCATAAAGTTGATTTTGTATAATTTTCCTTTTTCTTTAAAATTCTCCCTTATTTAAGTAAGTGGATATTAAAGCGAGCATGGGTTCGTTCAGAATCTTTCTATAAATTAATCAATAAATCTGGTTTAAGTACAAACATGTACAAAAATGACGTTTTAGTCAAACGAATTTTTAATTTTTAATCACAATAGAGTTTTTTAAATTCACTATTTTTTTAACTAATATAGAATTGTTCTCTTCCAAAGAGGGAAAAGGCAATTTAATAATTGAATATGAATTTTGATTGTGATTTAAATTAAAATCGAATATTAGATTACTTGATAATTAATAATGTCGGAACTCAAATATTATGAAACCAGAGCTTTCCAAAGACAAAATTGGGATTTAATTGCAAAAGAGAAAGCTGAATTGAAACTGATTCAATAAGGATCTGTTAAAGGTCAAATGCAAAGAAAATTATAGTACGTCTCTGAATGCGGAAAGTGAAGGAAAGAAAAACCTTTACAAACAGGTATCAAACATGGACTCTACAAGGATCTTTGGAGTTATTGCCCCTCAACTTAGTAAGGTTGACATATTATTTTCTAATGCCATCATGTCATGTAATTTTTAATTATAGCAGAGTAAACTTCGATAACATGTTAGAGTGATAAGGAGGGACACAGGCTACCTCAATTTTTATCATCAATTTAAAACACGAAACTTCTTGTAAGGTTTCTTTGTGATCATATATATATATATACACTATATGATCACAAATATCCGGACACATGCACGTTTGCGCTCTAGCCACGATTTCATGGAAATCAATAGGGCGTTGCACATCCCTTTGCCCGAATCACAGCTTCCACCCTTCGGGGAAGACTTTCCACCAAATGTTGGTAGGTACTTTCCGGAATGTTCCTCCATTCCTCCCGAAGAGCGAGAATCAGTTCAGGTACAGAAGTTGGCCGATGTGATCTGGCCCGCAAGCGTCTTTCCAATTCATCCCACAGACTCTCTATAGGATTGAGGTCGGGACTTTGTGCCGGCCAACCCATTTCTTCGACCCCTGAGTCCGCAAACCACTGCTGTACACGCCTCGCTTTGTGGCACGGAGCATTGTCGTGTTGGTAGAGAAATGGCCCGTTTCCGAAAAATTGCCACAACGTTGGAAGTGCACAGTTGTCCATAACATTCAGATAACGGTCGGAGTTCATGATTCCTTGCACAGGAACGAGCTGGCCCAGTCCATACCATGAAAATGAGCCCCACACCATGACTCCTCCTCCTCCGAACTTGACTGTGGGCTCTGTGCACTCAGGTAAGAAGCGTTCTCCAGGTATGCGCAAACCCAAACTCGTCCATCGGATTGCCAGAGTGTGTAGCGAGATTCGTCTGTCCACATTACACGTTTCCATTGGTCCATTGTCCAGTTTCTGTGGGCTTTGCACCACTCCAGACGTCGCTTGGCGTTGACCCTGCTGATGTGGGGCTTGTGGGCAGCAGCACGGCCATGGAATCCCATCGTGTGCAGTTCCCGACGAATTGTCATGGCACTGGCATCATTTGCAGAGGCGTTTCGAAACTCTGTGGCAATTTTTTCCGCCGAGGACTTCCGGTTGCTGCGGGTGACACGACGAAGCACTCGACGGTCTCTGTCCGTTAGTTTCTTGGGTCTACCGGTTCGTTGTTGAACTGTTGTTGATCCCCGGCTCTTCCATTTCATAATGACATCGCCTACTGTTGACTTGGGTATCTAAAGAAGGCTGGAAATGTCACGCACGGACTTGCCACATAGGTGACATCCAACGATGGTTCCACGTTGGAACTCACTGAGGTCTGCCGAACGACCCATTCTTGCCAATGTCCAAGCAGAGTTGTGTCTGAAGGTGTGGGAAGCTATTTAAATGATGTGCAAGTCATTATCATGTGACATTGGGCCAATCGATGATCTGTGAGGGGTGTCCGGATATTTTTGATCATATAGTGTATATCTTGAAATATACAATATCTGACAATTAAGTTCGGTGAATGACGTCACACCCTAATCTGTGCGAGCTTTACGCGAGTAATAATGCATGTGAATACAAGCCCAGTCATTGTTTAAGCAAGTTCAGACAGGTCACGTTTGTGCGTGCAATGGTTTAGCAGATGCTCGTTTCTTCAGTTGAAGGTGTACCGTGAGAACGTAACTGTGGATAATGTATCAAAGAGGAACACTGCCGTAATCGTGCAACAGTTTTTGGCCAACAAAAGGGTCGTATTCATAGCTCATCCACCTTATTCACCAGATTTGGCACCAGCAGACTTTTTCTTGTTCCCATGCCTGAAACGGGCCTTAAAGGGACACAGATTTGCGGACATTCCAGACGTTCAAGCAAATGTGACACGTGAACTTAAAGCCATCCCTAAGGAGCTTCCAGGACTTATACACCCGACCCCAAAAGTGTATTGCCTTCCAGGGTGATTATTTCGAAGGACAATAAAGATATGTGGCTCTATCTGTTTTGCATTTTGTTGTGTGAACTCATTCACCGAACTTAATTGTCAGAGGTTGTATAGACCTTTCCCTCGAAACTGAAACGGAGTAACTGCGCAGAAGCAGGACAGCAAAAAAACTTCCGTTTTCCTCCGGATGTGTACTAGTGCTTGTACATTTTAAGGCAGGGAACGGAAATATTTTTGCTGTCCTGCTTCTGCGCAATTACTCCGTTTCGGTTTCGAGGGAAAGGTCTATTAATAATGTTGATTATTTTTTGTTTCTCTCATTGGAGAACGATGAACTTGATCGAACTTGGAGAACGATGAACGTTCGTCTCGTGGAATTCACTTGGCACAATATTTCCTAGGTCCCCTTGGAATCTTGTCGAGCAGAACGGTGAATGGAGATAGGAATTACGAAGCTCAAATGAAGTGGTGGTTATTACTGAAATCTTGGAATGCAACAACCCAGTTGGGTAAGTCAACCGTGACTGAAAAACTCAACTTAAGACCCGCTTACTTAAGCATGTAAAACCCGTAGGGCGCCCAATGGGAATACTCGCATTAACAAAAGGAATGAAGGGTCCCAATCTGCTATGCTCTACAGACAGGAAGTAATTAATGTTGCATGTCGATATACACGTTAAAAGTTCCTCCTCTTTTTTGAGCGGCGTAGGATGTTGAAGCATCTTGAATTCGTTGAAGGGATCTGCACTGAGTTCTGGAGGTCCGAATTCTTTAATAGTCAAGGTATTTTCCTCTCATTAAAGAAATATCATTAACACTGTCCAGCTTTCGATGTTACTATTTAGCAATAGTGTTAGCAATAAAATATTTGTGTTCGAACCTTTTACTTTGAATGAATGATGCTTTTCTGGAGCTGGGCCCGTCTCTGTGGATGATCTCGTTTAAGTTTCGTAGCCTGGTGTATGCTCAGAGACCTATTCTCCTTATAAGGGTGACAGATGTCGTTATCTTTTGTCCACATAAACTCTTCGATTGCCATGGTTCCTTGAGCAAACTTTGCTGGGCGAGTCAACTCAGGCGTCTTCGTTGTCGAATTTATATATGGTCCCTTGGAATTGCAAAAGACAATGGAAAGCTGATTAAAGTTTTGTGAAAGTTCTAGTTATCTTCGGCGACGTTGATGCATTCTTCTTGAGTGCATGGCCCAGGGATGCATTATTCCTCCATGGAAAGTCGATAGAATGGCGGCCTCACTTCTGGATCCGAAAATAGAAATAATTCTGCTGAGCTCGAGACGGAAATTTGGAGTGGGATCTCTCGTTGTTGGAGTTAAAGCTGGTGTTGTTTGCCCCAGCGAACACTTTTAACAAAATCTTAAGAATGGGGTATTCAGGCGCACATACTTTAAGAGTCGAGCAAACTTTTGTTTGAAGACTGTGTCACTAAATTAAACGCCTCTGATTGAGACTTGTTTGCCCATCTGTGGGTCATCAGGAGTCCATGGGGAACGTGAAATGATATCCATAGGTGTTCTGGTCCCCCCTGATGACTACGCAAAGATAACGCCATTTAAACATGGCTGGGTCTACCTAAGATGTGCACTCTTTTTCTCCATACAATTG
Organism: Rhysida immarginata; assembly: GCA_023313115.1. NCBI lineage: Eukaryota > Metazoa > Arthropoda > Chilopoda > Scolopendromorpha > Scolopendridae > Rhysida > Rhysida immarginata. The sequence goes on along the minus strand of JAHWFO010019192.1, from coordinate 41,652 downwards.
CAGATGTCGGGTTTGTCCCATGCATCCTATCAATTCCAGCAATCCACAATTCTCTGTTCATAAAGGCGAGGGAAACGGTCAGGTCCAGCTTCAATGCAGCATCAATGGAATCATCTATCAGGAATCGCACTGCCTGGTAAGAAAAACTTGCAAGCCCAAAATGTTAATGACACCTCAGTGTTAAGAGCACTATGTCGTCTGCATATGTCAAAGACCTGATGTTAATGGATGCTGCAGGCAAATCGTATCCCCGAATATCTGGGTGGTGATTAAGGTTTTGCAGTAATGGTTTCAGGTAAAAATTGAAGAGGAGGGGGATAGAGAACACTCCTGTCTGACACCTTTTAAGAGTTCAAAGGTGGACGATATGGAACCATTAATCGCCATGCATGAAGTGGCAGAAGCATACAGTGCGGAGATAACCGTAGTAAAAGCCCTCAGACGAAGATGATAAAAGATTTCAAAAAGAAACACATGATTCACTTTGTCAAAGGCCTTCTCCTGGTCAATGCATAACACTGCAAGAGTCTAATGGTGAACACGAGCTTCCTCCATAACACACCTGATGGCAATTTAGTTATCAGACGTCTTGCAAGATGGAATAATGCAGGACTGTCCGGGATTGACGAACTCGTCAGTGAACAGTTTAAGTCTTTGTTGAAAGACTCCAGTAAATATATTATAGTCCGTATTGAGAAGAGTTATCGGTCTCCACTGGGTCACGTTCTCCGGATCTGGGACTTTGGGATGGAGAATAATTTTCCCGATGGTGAAGTCCGATGTAATGGAGGAAGTATCTGCTAAGATGGAATTAAGCACTCGCACCAGGAAAGGCTCAAGAAGTTTCCAAGTCATGCTTGGGCTGGACTTTGCATGACCGTTTGCTGCCACAAACTTCTTGGCAGAAAAAGGCTGGATTGCCTCTATCCAATTCCTCTTGGCATCTAATGGGACAATTGGGTGGTAGAAAAATGATTCAAAATGGTCGTGGAAAGCTGATAAGATGTCGGAGTCAGCCTCCAAGCTCCTTCCACCACTAGATGACGACACCGCTTGATGTTAGCTCGGCATTTCTCCTCTGCGAATGCTAATGATGACATATGTCTGATGTCAGCAGCCCAAGAGAGTTTGGCTCTGAGCACCGCGCTGGTAGCGTTGCACATCAATAGAGCATTGATTTCACTTTTTACTTCTCTAATATCAGTAGCAAACTCCTCCTTGGGGGTAGAGTTACAAAGGAGCCGAAGAATTTCCTGGAGCAGAGGAGATGACGATTACGACGCCTAGCCACATCCATCCCAATCATCCTAAAGAAACATTGGATATTTTCCTTGAAGACTAACACGAGGCAAGAGACGGACACACATTGTGTAGATCACGTTCCACAAATTGAACGAATGGATATACTCCTGACGGACACCCATATACTCCTTATCATCGAGCAGAGAAGCATTCACAAACCAGTTGCGGTAAGAAGCTTTCCCTGTAACTGATGCTGGCAATGGAGGGTTCCACGGCTGTGATCGGAGAATGGACATGGAATGACTTCCATTGTGCCAGCTGTATCAGCAAATGCATTATCAATCAAAAATAGATCCTTGATGGAAAGTAAACCCAGGCTGTTCTTTTCATGGAGGGTGTGTCCAAAAATCGAAAATGCATTTTGCTGGCCAAACAATACACATGTCCGGACGAAAAGATGTTATCCTCACCAGGATGGCATTTAAAATCTCCAGCAATCACTACAGGAAGAGACGTGCACAAAACACTGTCTATCTTTAAACTGGATGTTGAGATGTCTAATGAAATCACCCAATATTCGCAATCATACATACAGTTTGTCACCTGAATGGAGGGGCTAAAGATGATGGTGACAACCCTTTGGCCATTCGGAGAGTAAGAGTTTATAAAGAATTGGCCAGAAATGTACTGTCTGCACAAGCCAGGCAAGTGGTGGCACTGTTGTATAGGAGCTAGCTTGACCTCCTGCAATAGAAGTACATCTGGCTTATAAAGGGCGATAAACGTTGCCAACACCGAGCGCTTGAATGAGAAGCTGAGCGAACGAACGTTCAAAGAGATGACTTTCATTCTGAGGAATTATGATGAAGTAGGCTAACGTTTATCTGGCATAGACCGGAGCTTCGAAGATGGAGATTGATGCTCAGCAGTTCGCCGAAATGGTGATCGAGTCCGATGAGATGAGCTGCGTGGATGGCTTGTACTAATCTCTCTTTCGGATGAAGACAATGGCTTGTCTGCTCTGTGGCATCTGGATTTCTTCTTATGGGGCTCTTGGCCTCCATAAGTCCTTCCAACTGTGTAGATGCGTTTGAGTTTGCTGCTAGGGTCAAAGATGGCACTGGAAACTTTGGAAGAGCACAAATTTTCTCCATGGGCTGAGATAGAGAAGGAAGAGCTGGAAATTCTTCCACCAAAAAAGCAGATTCAGCATTCAATGGGGCATTGATGTCATCCTCTGCAGAGCTCATATCATCAACCATCAGGATGTTTGCAATTGCTCTGGATCACTGAAACCTCTGAAGACAGTGGTGGTGGTGGTGGTGGTGGTAAAACTCTAGTCGAAGTAGAGGCGGTGGTGGTGAGTCGTCCTCCGACATACGAGGTGACGGCCCAGGTGGGACAAAATCACGTGGCTCTGCAGTTTGCCAGTATGAAGTCATCTTTGCTGACAGTCGATGTGATGTTACACCTGTTGCTGATGCACCGTCCATCCTCTTGGGGCAATGATGGTATTTGCCCACCATGCAAGAACATGTCTCACATTTCTTCATGAGAGGGCAATCTCTCCTGACGTGAGAGGATTTTTGCAATACCAGCAGCACTGCCTCATTCCCTTTCATGACGTGACACGCTCTCCGTCCATTACAAGGGAGTCAGGAATCTCTTTCCAGGCGCCTATCAGAGATTATGTCACCGGTCATGGGTCGGGGACAGTCAGAGTGCTCGGGATGGTGAATACCGAGTACTTCCCCAAACTCGGACATAAATTTCTTAATATACGCTATGGAAAGCAATGGCGAACTCCCCCTGACTTGGGCCATGAGGTGGCCAGGGTCTGCATGAAACAAGTTCGGTCAGCAATCGAAGGCAGTCTGCAGAGCATTCTCGACTCAGTTGAGGAGAGTCTCTGCAAGATAAGCATAGAAGGGCCCATAATGAAACTTGAGACAGAAAAAGGTCCATCATGGACTATTAAGACAATTGCGATCCATGGTCGCGAGGATAGAATTGTCTTTAAAATGTTCGAGAAGGGGTGGAACTTCCCCAGGGCCCCTCTCGAGGGTCACTAACTTGCTGATCACTGCGTGGAAAATAATATAAAGTCTTAATGCACTCAAATCACAAAATCACTTATTTGAAGACAGAATTCTCTTTAAAAGTCAGTTAACCCCTTCCTGTCTTGGATACCAATGTAGTTACGCAAATTCCAATACAGGGAATGAATTAGGAACTTGAGGGTGCTCTATCTGATGGAGCATCTTTTATCATCTCAAATATGCAAATTAGGACACACCCAAATTCTATCTCGAAAGCCGTAAGAGATTTATAAAAAATTCCAATTGCACATTCATTCAACAGCAAATTCCAAACCAAACAAAAAAAATTCACCAAAATCCGATGAGTGGAAAGGATGATATATTCTGAATGCAGTGACGATAAATTTAAGAAACGTAATGCTGGTGGGAAATGTCTGGGATTGAAGGAATTATAGTTTTTTGGGGATTTATTTAGTACCCAATGTATTCACAGTTCTTTCGTTTACCGCTGAAGCAATGGTAGCGCTACAATGTGGTTTATAATAAAGCTCTGGGTTACTAAAGTCCGGCAATTACCTTCCCCAATGCTAGCAGAAATACTGGTTTTTGATTGGCTGGTTTCAGGTCACGTGAGTATTTTTCGGCCATCTTTGGCCCAGAGATTTATTCATTTTAAATTTTATTGATTGTCAGTTATATTTCCAGAGGAGAATAATGCGAAAATTTTGAAAATAAAATTCATTTCAGCCGAATTTTTAGAGCTGGCGCAATAAATTGATTGATCCAACTGGGCCAAAAACGGCGGATTGCCGTATTTTAGTAATCCATAGCTTTAGTTGGTAACCAAGTAAACATAGTCATTTCCACATTTTCAAAGGTCTCGAATCACAGTACACAATGCATTTTATTTCAGCTCATATCATTCTATGCTGTAAAGGAAACTAGGGTTCATATTCTCACCGGGGTTCCAACTACAGAAGGAAATCCACAGATATACATGTTATAATCTGCTTGCTTAAAAAATATATCAATGCGGTACTGTCCGTCCACTGTCGCCCATGTTATTATTGCATTAAAGTGTCACAACCATATATTAATGGTTGGTGAACTAATTATGAAGATGCAAATCAATGCTTACATTTCAAGAACAGTCAAAATGTTCAAGCACCCAATGATATATTGAAGTGAAAGTTACCAAGTCAAATAAGACTACTCATAACAATGAAGGACGTTGAAGTTATGATATCAAAAATATTAAATAAGAAAAAAGTTAAAGTTAGCTTTTTATTAAAAATTCTTAAAGAAATGATATGTTTATAAAAACATTCTATTAAGAAAGATTACTTAAGATGCTCCGCTAGCACCAAGAAAATTAAATTACTAGAGTGCCATATAGTGGACTTATGATTCAAACATCATTTGAATCAGACATTGCGTTGTGTTATTTTTTTTTTATTTATTTACCAGAATCTTAAGTTATTTAGGAATTGGCTGAATAAAGTTTTAATAGGTGTGTATACAATTTAATTAGAAGCAGACACAAAAAGATAGAAAATATTTGTATTTTAATAAGCAAGAAAGTTTATAGAATTTAATCCCAAATATCCTTTTCTTTTGAAGGAGAAAAGAAATTAAGTTTCCCAAGAAATATAAAGAGTATTACATTTATATTGCAGATAAGATACAACAAGAATTAATATTACCCCATGCTTGAATCAAGCCAAGATATTTCAATGTTTTAAAGGCAGAAACTATAGAATACACAAACATGTGCATAGGAAAATATAGTTATAATCCAGTTGTGTGGCCAACACAAAATCAGACATTGAAAAATTCAATGCAAAAATAGGCAAAGTGAAATAACATAAAGTTATTCAGAGTTGTGACAATGGGTAACCAATGAGATTAAAATAACTCATGGATTGATTCAACCAATTACAAAAATTAAGAGAAGTAACATTCTCTTATAAAATTGAAAATTTCATATCATAAAGACATGAAAAAAAAAATATAATAGCATTTTAGCTAAATATAAAAAAGAAAGTTATTAAATGGGACTACTCAGCAATTAACCACAAACAGGATGTGAATAAAATTAATGGGACACAAGTTAACAAATTAAGCCCCCCTAAAAATTGATAAAAAGATATTTTCTAATTACATATTGGCCTAGACTGAAGAATGAAGAGAATAAAAAATTAAAGAAAATTAATGAATTTAGAAAGGTTAAATTGTCCTAATAGAAAAAATTAACTAAGTCCCAATCAGCATGACGCACTACAACAGTGTGGTGGCTACATGTTTAGAACTGGATGTGAATGGAATCCGGAGAAGAGGTTGTCTGGAAAACCAGAACAATCTGTATCACAGTTTATGATGAAGAATGTCCATCTCAACAGAGTTATCAAATGAGGGTGAAAATTTGAAAAGTTGCTTACATCTCCTGATATGCAAAAAAGAAGCTATTACTTGAATCCATCTCTATATGCAATCAGGTTGGGACGTTCACACCGAAGTGGCAGAATGGTGCAGGTGGAGTCTTCGCTGTTGGAACTGGAGCCGGTGGTATGGCTCCAGAGGGGCACCCTTAGATCGTAAAACAGGCAGGGTGCCCAGGCGCACATGCGATAGGAGTACGGGCAGCCTTCAAGGGCTGCTCCTATGTAAACGCCTCAAAAGGAGGCCCGTCCGCTCACCGGTGGGTCATCGATGTTGAGGGGAAAGGTGAAAAGATACGAGATGTTGTTCGTATCCCCTCCAATGACCTTACAGAGACGCTGAGATGACGAATAGCGTCTGCAAAACGTAGCTGGGCCAAGCCGTGGCCACTCAAGCTGGAGGAAAGACCTAAGATGGGAGGCACCTCTTCTCCAGATGGCTGAGGGTGGCGGAGGCACACCAGCAAGTCGTTGCTGACGAGCCAGCCAAAGCTCCCTATTCATGAAGGCGATGGAAGTGGCCAGGTCCAGCTTATAAGCAACACCAGTGGAGTAGTCCATCAGAAATCGCACTGACTGGATGGAGAAGGCAGTCAGATTAAAATGTGATGAAAGGCGATCCCAGATGGACTGTGCGAACGGGCACTCGAAAAAGACATGGTCGATGGATTCAGGAGACCCACAAAACAGGCAACCAGCAGAACCGACTACTCCCCACTGATGTAGACGTTGGAGAGTAAAGAATCCATGGTGCAGCAGACGCCATTGAAAATTAAACACAGTCCTCTCGAAGGCGAAGGACTTGATGGCCTTCAAGATGGCTGACCATGGATATTCGGGGTGCCAGCGTACAATGTCAGAAGACGCACTCCGTTCGGCCTGCTGGAAGAACCAAGATAGATGTAGGCTTCCCCAGTCTTGTGGGTCTACCTGACGCAGATCTTGAATAAAGGTCGCTAAGTCTCCCTGGATTCGGTTGTAGAACCCAGGAGATCGTAGGTTGATTGTCACTGGCAGCGAAGTGGGAACTGGTAGCCTATTCACCTTGAAGAAGAAACGCAGGTGCAGGAACAGAAAATTGGCCCAGATGGGAGGGGGAAGAAGGAAGACCCGGATCAAGGCAGCCATTCTGGCCGCAATGAGGTAGTGCCGGATGTTAGGCAGGCCCAGGCCTCCTCCCTAGAAGGGGATATACAGCAGTTCCCGGCGAAGGGGATGACGGGCTGCTGCATACCCCAAATAGTCTGCAATGGCACCGTGCACCTTCTTCAAAAGTTGAGGAGATGGCAAGGCGAATAGGCATTTCGATGTCAATAGGGACAAGATGTGTGTCTTGATGAACCTCGCCTTGACAAACATCGAGGTGGAATAACGAAAGTTCTTGCCAAGGCGAGACAAACACTTGTCGATAACTTGCTGCCAGTGAAGGAGAGTCCATGTCGGGTAGAAAAAAGAAGACGTATCCCAGCACTGTGATTTGCTCACACCACGTTATTGGGAAGGTTTGAAGATAGTCCACTGTCCACTTCCCAATAGCGATGCCTTTAGACTTGACGAGATTGATGGAACTTCCCGTCGAAGTGCTAAAGTGATCGAAAGATTCTTTATAGATGCCCAGGGAATACGCATCAGATGCAAATAACACTACATCATCAGCGTATGCCAGCGTACGGATGTTGATGGAAGCAGCTGGCAAATCGTACCCCCGGACATCTGGGTGGCGATTAAGAAATTGTAATAATGGCTCCAAATAGAAAATATATAAGAGGGGAGAGATGGAACACCCCTGCCTAACGCCTTTGGACAGTTCGAAGAAAGGCGAATTGGAGCCATTAATCGCCATGCATGACGTGGCAGAAGCATACAGTGCTGAGATAATCGTAGCAAATTTCCGAAGATGAAGATGGTGAAACACTCGGAAAAGAAACACGTGATTCACCTTGTCGAAGGCCTTTTCCTGGTCAAGACTTAGGACGGCAAGAGTCTGACGGCGCACACATGCTTCCTCCATAACACATTTGATGGTGATGATGTTGTCGGACATCCTGCGAGATGGAATGGAGCAGGATTGTCCCGGATCGAAGAACTCGTCGGCGAAGCATTTTAGACGTTGCTGGAGCACGCCAGTGAAGACCTTATAATCTGTGTTGAGTAGAGTAATAGGCCTCCACTGGGTGACGAGTTCAGGATTCGGTACTTTGGGGAGTAAGATGATTCTCCCCGCGGTAAAGTCCGACGTGACGGAGGAAGGGTCCTTAATAATGGAGTTGAAAACTTGCACCAGGAAAGGCCCAAGAAGTTTCCAAGTCGCATTGTAGAACGAATACGGGATGCCGTCTAATCCAGGGCTGGACTGATGACGGCCATCCATCGACAGAAACTTCTTGACTTCATCTTCGGAAAAGGGACGGGTAATTGACAGGTCAGCATCCGCAGTGAAAGGTCTAAGTGCCTCGATCCAATTCGTCGTGGCGTCGGATGGAAAGACTGGGTGGCCAAAAAATGATGAAAAATGGAATGAAAAGCCGGCAAGATGTCAGCGTCGGTTTCCACTATCCCATTCTCCACCACCAAACGATGGCACCTCTTCTTGTTGGTGCGACGCCTCTCCTCAGCGAACACAGCTGACGACATATTCCGGACATCAGACGCCCAGGACAGTTTGGCCCTGAGAGCTGCGCCGGCGGACTAGCGGATCATTAGAGCATTGATCTCGCTCTTCACCTGGCGGATGTCATCAGCATATGCCCCCTTCGGGATGGAACAGCGGAGGAGGCGCAGGATTTCTTGGAGCATAAGGAGATGGCGCCGATTGCGTCTAGCAGCATCACACCCAATCTTTCTAAAGAAGCGACGGAGCTTAGATTTAAAAGAAAGCCACGAAGCTAGCGATGGAGGCAGGTTGTGAAGATGTTGTTCCACAAACCGAACGAACATTCCCTTGTATCTATCGATGTCAAGCAGAGAAACGTTCAGGAACCAATTGTTCGAAGTAGTGCCTGCAGAGGAGGCAGGGAATGGAGGGTTCCAGGACCACTTGATGGCACTGTGGTCTGAAAACGAGCACGGAATAACCTCCATGGAACCAGGGGCACCAGCGAAAGTGGCGTCTACTAGAAAAAGGTCCAACCTTGATGACACAGAGGGCCCTTGGTGAAAGGTGGCCCCCCATTGGTTGGAATGGGAAGAAGACGCCCACAGATCGAATAGTGCATTCCGCTGGCACAACTGGTAGACGTACCCAGATGAAAAGATGTTGTTCTCATCCGGATGGCAATTGAAGTCCCCAGCAACCACTGCAGGCAAGGACGAGCACAGGTAGAAGTCCAGGTCTTCAAAGAATGTCCGTTTCTCTGCTGATAAACACGGGTCCGAGGGGTTGAAGATGATGGTAGCAACCCCCTGTCCATGTGGCGAAGATGAGTTGATGAAGAACTGCGCAGATGGATATTGACTGCGAAGGTCAGGTAGGTTAGCAAGCTGTTGCGAAGCAGCAAGCTTAACCTCTTGAAGGAGTAGGATATCTGGCCTGTACAGGGCAACGAATGATGACAAAACCGATTGCTTTTAAGACGAACCAAGGGAACGAACGTTTAGGGAAAAGACCTTCACTGCGAATTTAGGCTGACAGGGGCTGACCTGTATCTGATGACGGAGGAGGCTCAGATGTCTTCCGTCTAGGGGAGCGAGCACGTCCCGAAGAGGAAGAGGGGCTGCGATGATGATGGTCTACGCAGCTGTCTCGTTCAGATGATGAGGACATAGGAATCCCGTCCCTCTTGCTACGATGTCGTCGGGCCTTTTTCTTGCGAGGGCTCTTAGGCGTCGCAAGAAGATCCCGCTGGGCAGACGCTGATGGCTTGGTAGTCCCAGAAGAAGATGAAATATTACCAGGCGTGGGCGCACAGGCGATTCGAAGAGGCTGCGAAGCCGATGAAAGAGCAGGTGGAGGAAGAGCTGGAAACTCCACAACACCAAACACCGACTCGGAGCACAACGAATCGTCTAAGATGACTTCAGCAGATTGACAGTCCTCCAACATTGGGGAAACATCAGGCGAAGGTGCACGAGAGGAAACAGTCTCTTGCACCACACTAGGCCGAGGAGGGGGAGTCGGCATCTCCTTCCCAGGAGTCGTAGGACGAGGCGACGATGGTGGGGTCGTCTTCGAAATCCTTGGTGAAGGAGGAGGCGACGGTGGTGGGGTCGCCTTCGACTTCCTCGGTGATGAAGAAGGCGTCGATGGTGGGGCCAACTTCGATTTCCTGGATGAAGGAGGAGGTGACGACAACGATGGGGTCGTCTTCGACGTCCTTGGTAGAGGACGAGGCGCTGTTGCTCTGCTCGGCTCAGTTGACTTGGCTGGTGAAGTCATCTTTCCTGGTTGCTGGGACGACATTCCTTGAGGCGATGGCATTGGGGCTGCTGATAGGGCATCTGACCTCTCCTGGCACTAGTGGAACTTGTGCACGGTCTTGTGGCAGAAATCACATTTCCGAAGGAGAGGACAATCTTTCCGAACATGAGAAGTCTTTTTGCAGTACCAGCAGCACTGCCTCTGGCCCTTGTAAGACACGGAGACGTTAATTCCGCGCATCACAAGGTTCGAAGGAATGTCTTTATGGAGCTCCATGAAGACTACGATGTCGCCCGTCATCTGAAGAGGAGAATCTGGGTGCAGGGGGTACGAAATCCTACGTACTACCCCATAGTCCGACATGTAGTCTCGGAGATACTTTTCAGCCATCAGTGGCGATGCGCCCCGGATAAGAACTGGAACGTATCCGGGTTCGGCGTAACTCAGGTGGACGGTGGTTTGCCCAACCTTGATGAAATCCGCATCGACAATTCGGTCTGCAATATTCTGTTGCCTGCAGAGCATCTTCGATTCTGTCGAAGAGAGCCTCTGCAGAACAGTCACAGCGGGGTGACCCTACGGGAGAACCGGAGGTATACGCGTTTTAGCGTATAGCTCCTTCGCCGTCGGCAATCATATCAACCATGCGATCCATGGTTGATATCAATAAAGTTTTGGAATTTGAGGGAGAAAGAAAGTAGACCTCCCCCAGGAGACACCAGGGGGAGGCGAACGCACTACACACTTCCTCAGACTAAGGATGGCCAGGTGGAGTCTTCATGCTGGCATCCAGGCTGATGGTTTGGTGAGAAGTGATGAAAATTTTCAGTGTTGCCGAATTTAAGCTCTTGGAGTAACAATCCAATGGCTCATGACTAGCACATGACAACAATGGCAATGCACTCCTTGAAGCTTGAACATGTAAATTATGGAACAACAGCAGAAATAACTGAACAATCACTTTTTCATACAACATTGTTGTATGACACTAAAAAAAAAAAAAATCTTCAAAACTGATTAATTACAAAAATTAAATAAATAATTTTTTGTTTTCTACAAAAAAATACAGTTAGAAGATTTACAGACATTAGACCTTAGCTTAGATATCAAAATCATTATGAAATCTAAGCTTAAAATATTTCAAAAAAAAAAACATGTGATGGCTAAAAAAACCTTATTTTTTTACAACATCACAAAAGTGCTGCTTCATTTCCTTCAGAGAGTTAGTCGCAATTTCACAACTTTTTCTTATTATCATAAAATGAGTAAGGAGAAGTTCTTTGTAAATGACTATTAAGCATAAAAGAAAATCAAATTTTTAATGTTAATGTGGATATATAATCAGAATATCGGTAGAGCATTTCTAGCATATTGTGTCTTTGGTGGTTGTGCAAAAAGATCACAAGGTAAAGAAATAAGATTTATGACTTGGGGGGGGGGACCTTATCTCAAAAGACCAATTGTTAAAGGATTTCACAAAAATTAAACCAATAATTCATTTCATAATAGTAAAAGGTATTTTTTAATCTTTTTAAAAAGGAGGTGCCGAAAACATAGAACAGATTAAATGATTGTTTAATGATCTGAATTGAATCATGAATTATTCAAACACTGTAGAGAAAGAAAATGTTTACAAAGGCATAGGTTTAAAGTAAGTCTCTTTATACCCAAAGAGCGAATTTTAAAGATAAAAACTCAAAATTAAAAAAAGAAAAAACTTTAATTACAGAGCACACTTATCTCAGATGGAAACGTATTTTCTGCATTTTCCTGGAAACGCAAATGTTTCTTCTTTCATTGATTTGCGTGAGTAGAAGAGACTTACTGTTTTAAGCGTTCCAAGTAGACGGTTTTAATGGAAATTTTTCGCAGAAATTCTAGCGAGACAACTTTCGTGACATCACTGACGAAAGGACTTGTCGGGGCTATTAATTGATTTCGAGGGAAAGTGAAAGATAGAGAGAGAGAGAGAGAGAGAGAGAGAGAGAGAGAGTTATTTCTCAGTGAAAACTCTTAAATATTCATTTATGCAAATGAAAATCGTTTCGTATTTATATTCTAATCAAAGCAAACAAAGGCATGTGTACGTGGTGTTCATTTTTAATAACGCCATTCATATATCTATCTTCTATCTATCTATATATAAAATAACACTATAATGTGTCCGTGGTTGTTCACGCATCACGCAAAAACTACTGGACGGATTATGATGAAGCTTTGTATGTTTATGGCTTACAGTTTGGGTCTTCAACTTGGGTATTTTATTCTGCGTGAAAATGTCTGATTCCCACAGGAAAATTCCAAAACAGCGCAGTGGAGTAGTAGTTAAATTTGCCAGCAGATGTCACTGCGACTTTTTAAATTTGCGTAGCAGTAGTTAAACTTGCCAATAGATGTCGCCAGATAAAAGGTATGCCTTCTAAATATGCCTTCCAGAAAGAGGTGAAATCTTTCTTAGAACTCCAGAAGTGCTTCGAGAATGAGACAAATACAAATGAAGTGATGGTTAGAGCTTATTATTATTTTTATTAATAATAACAAGAGCTTACTATTATTATTAATATTATTATTATTATTATTATTATTATTATTATTATTA
>JAHWFO010019192.1:0-22792 GCA_023313115.1 Rhysida immarginata | reverse complement strand
GTCTGTACTGTTTTTGCTTTGGTTGCTCTGATGTAACTTTCCAATTGTTTGTTTTATGTCTGAAGATGTCTCTTTCTAAAATGTCTGCTGCACTTATGTTCGCATTTTTTAGGTCTTTTCTAAGTTCTTCTAGCCAAGGTGTTGAATTCTTAAGTGAGGACACATAGTCTAGAATCCTCTTTGTCAATCTATTTTCTGGTAATCTAGTGAGATGGCCAAAGAACTTCATTCGTCTTTTCTTAATGTCAATTTCAATGTTTGAAAACTTCTGTGTTGTTTCGATTGATTGTAGCCTGTAACCGTCTTGCGTATATCTAGTTCCTAGGATTTTTCTGATGATCTTCCTCTCGTCTTTTTTGATATCTTCAAGTTCTTGTTTTCTGTTAAGTGTCAGTGTTTCGCTTGCGTAAAGGACTGTTGGTTTTATAACTGTGTTGGAATGCCGAAGTTTTGTCTGTCTTGACATGGGTTTTTTGTTATAGATGTTTTGAACTAACCCCAATGCTTTCTTGACTTTTTGGAGACGGTTTTTCTGCGAGATCTTCTCCAGGCCTGTCGGTTCGATGAATTCTCCGAGGTACTTAAAGTACGGGACCCTGTTGATTTTACCGTATTTTGTTCTCAGGCTCGTGATATCTGTCTTTGAACAGAAGAATTTAGTTTTCTCGTATGAGATCTGTAGCCCCACTTTTTCTGCACATTCCTTAAGTTTCTCGAGTTGTTTGATGGCAGTTTCCTCATCTTCTGTCAGTATCGCCAGATCATCTGCAAATGCGAGGTATGGTATGTAAAGATTGTTTTTGGGAAATCCCAGTCGGATCGGCTTCCAAAACTCACTTTTCTTGAGTTCCTTCTCCCACTCTTCCATAACCTTGTCTAGGACGACGTTAAACAGAATAGGAGAGAGCCTCACTCCTGTTTGAATGTCGAAGGGTTCTGAAATCTCTCCCATAAATTTCACTTTAGATTTCGTGCCAGTTAGTGTTTGTTTTATGAATTATTATTATTATTATTATTATTATTATTATTATTATTATTATTATAAATGTGTTTACTCTTTCCACTGTGTTTACTCTTTCCAATATCATTGGTAATATTTTTCTTAATGTCCTTAAGAGGATTGTTTCTGGGGCTGTTTGGATGCCCGAGCTTCTGTCATCTATCGGGCTGTCAGTTCCTAGAAAAAGTTGTCATAAGTGAGTGTCTTACTTTAATAACTCCTAGTACGAGGACAAATATTGGTGAGATTACTCCTTCGTATAAACTTGTTACTTTATATAATAAAAACCTTTCTCATAAAGATGTAGACATTTTTAATGACCCAACCAATTCTATTTTTAAGATTTTAAATATCTGATTTTGATTTATTTGTTCCAAAATGTAGCCTTTTTCTTTTGATTCCTTCCCCCGCTTGGGTTTTACCACCTGTAGGGGCAGTTTGTATTTGCTTGTACATTCTGATCTGATTAAATTAAATTAAATTAGAGCTAGGTCAACATTTACGCTATTTTTTCCTGCGGGAAAAGGTCACATACCCACGGGAAAACACAAACACTGTAACCATGCGATGTTCAAAAGCTTGCCAAAAGGTGTCGCACGAGTGTTTTAGAGTGTTTTAAACCGCGCTATGGTTAAATTTTTCCTTTTCAATTTAGAACTAAACTTCATAAAAGAATTCTACGACAAGGGTTGCCACCTCTCCGGTGTTAAGCTGGAGAATCCCGTTTCTCCGGACTCCAGTTTCAAACAGCCATTCTCCGATGTTACAGCCGTTACTGTGGGACTCGCAAGTCATTTTGAAAGTTCGATTTCAGAAATTAACTTTCAATGAAATTGTTAATATCTCTGAAAAATAATTAATTAGATTAGATGGAGAAATTTTGTTTGACGAAGGTGGTAACCCTAACTCCGGTTTCGATACTCTTTGAAGGTGGCAAATTACGGAATTCGAATTTTCCTTTGCGTATTGTTGTTGTTTATTGTTGTCCTTTGACTGAAGTTTTTGAACTTTTTTTTGGCGCTGACTTTCTCCGCACTTAGGGCGGAAACGCGGGCACAACTAGTATTTAATAAAACAGCGAAAGAAGACAGCTCGAGCGCCTCTCGTTGCCGTACTCATTTGCCTTGTACTCCTCGAATCTCCAACCCCCCTTGTAAAGAGGAAGTGAGGTAACACTATGGTCCAGCACAAGTTAACTGTTAGCAGCATCTCGTGCAAAACTATTATTAGAGCCTTCCATCCTCGTTACAGCGAACTCGTCCTTTATCTTTCCCTTTGAAACCCAATTTATTGCACAAGCTTTGTAAACATTTCAAAGACATATTTATTTTATTTTATTTTAAAAAAATATATAATGCACCATGCCGGGGCCTGTATGGTCAAAGATCGACGTGTTAGGCCCCAGCTGGCATAAAAACAGTAACCAGTGTAAAATTGAGTTAATTATAATAAAGAAAATATTGGTAGCAGAAAAAACAAAACAAAAACATAAAGGTAACATAACAATTGTTAGAGATTTAACTTAAACTACTAACTAAAACTTAAAAACAAACAGAACATAAACAACCAAATCGACCGACACATTGTGTCGTAAAAAAAAATGTTAATTTGAAAAAAAAAAGCGATAATAGATAATAATTTAATATATGTTCTACCAATCAAGTATAAGTATCATTACATCGCTTGGTTAATAATAACTGAAGAACAGCAGTTCCAATAGTAGACAAACTTAAACAGGATATGCTACAGTTCAGATGTACGAAAAGTGTTATTTAACACAAATCTTCTGAGAAGACGTCTGAAGCAACTA
Organism: Rhysida immarginata; assembly: GCA_023313115.1. Lineage (NCBI taxonomy): Eukaryota > Metazoa > Arthropoda > Chilopoda > Scolopendromorpha > Scolopendridae > Rhysida > Rhysida immarginata. Next base: position 19,982 of record JAHWFO010019192.1, on the reverse strand, counting down.
GAGAGCGCAGCCATGCGGATTATTATAGGTAACTGAGCCCAATTTTTGACACCAGTATAAGAAATAAATCTTAAACGATATTTGGTCTTATCAAAAGGTAAACTTAATTCATTGACATTGCGTGTATTATATGGATGTTTTTCACATTTCTTAATCAATGGAATAGGGGTTGAAATGTTAAGTAGTAAGGAGCTAGTAATTTTATACATAAAAACGCATGCGGTAGAAACCTTTTATTTGCCTGATGCGTTTTAACTGGACGTTATCATCGGAGGCGGTTAAGCTACTTGATTTTGATTGGTGTAGCTTAACCGCCTCCGAGGATAACGTCCAGTTGAAACGCGTCAGGCAAATAAAAGGTTTCTACCGCATCTCTTTGGATCCTTATTCATTTACTATAGATATCACGAATATGCTCGACGAACTCCAGATATGTAAAAACACATGTTTGAATTTGATAGATTTGAGTGATAGTAGGTAAGTGACAGGAAGAGAAATGATTAGTAACAAAGGTAGATTTAGGCCGTTTGATTAAGACTCGCAGGGACCATTTTTGTAGTTTAAGAATACGCAACAAATTATAACTGGTAGTTGATCCCCAGAAGATAATCCGTAGCAAAGAGATGAGTGAATCCATGAGTGATATAAAAGCAATAGTATCTTATTTGGTAGAAATTGAAGCCTGGAAATCAATCCTAATTTCATATTCCATTTAGTCACTAAGGAATTAATATGAAAGTTCCAAGATAAATCATAGGAAAGTAATAGACCAAGGAAACGAAAAGAAGTTATAAGGGATACTAGTAATAAAGCCCGTCATACGACGTTGCCACAACAGGTGAATCTGTATATTCGATTTTAATTATAAAATTTCGTCTGTGATAGGACTGTGATGACTGATAGGACTGCCAATAGTAAATAAGTCGCTGTCAATATGAAAGCGAGGCTGAAAATGTATTCATACTTACTTTACAAACCCGCTTATCTGTAAGATAGTGGGAGCAGCGCTCGAGATTTTCCGCCATCAGGTGCACGTCCTCAATGGTAATACCCAAGCAACTTGAACCCAGATGCTCTATGTATTATAGCCACCTAGTTGTAGGCTGACCCCTTGGCCTCTTATGTGACCACTGACTTGGAAAATAGCAACTGTCTAGGAAGATTTTTTGCGACATCCGTACATGTGGCCGTACCGAAGCAGCACTCTTTCGGTCATTGTCCAAGAACTCATGACCATAGATGAGAATTGGAACAAAGATGGATTTGAAAACAGACTGGCTTTCTTTCCTAGCTGAAGCTTGTTACAAAGGATCACCACAGTTCGCGTCAGACACAGCTTGCTTTTGATCTTATTCGAAATTCCGGCGTACTAGAGTTCGATTTTATTTTTTAACCAACGTAAAAAATAGGTTATCAATTCGACTCATGTATGTAATATTGTTGGAATTGCACGGTATCCGTAATGTTAGTCTAAACATGTGTGCCAAACTTCATGTGTGTGTGTTGTTGCCTGCCAAAGGTGACATGCACAGCCAAGGGCAGAAAGGTACGGGCCAAAAGGGGAAAGCAACTCCACCAAGCGAAGGTGGAGAGAAATGGAATACTAAGGAAAAGTTAACCCACCGTTACTAACAAAACATGAATTGAATAATAAGTTAGGGACCCTCCCAGTAAGCTTCACCAGCGCTTAGTAAAAATTTAAAGTTAAAAATTTCTTAATTAAGAGGGAGGAATTCCAAGCAAAAATTGAACGTTTTTGGCAGAGGAATACAGCTAAAGTAATTGTACAGTAATCAAAATAACAATTATAATATTTTTATACACATAATAATAAAACATTCAGTGATTCGGACGAAAGATTCAAGGGCGCAGAAAGAGCCCCAAACAGAAAGGGGAATCAGCACGTCTGAAGGTGCGCCGTCACGAAGAGCCATCGAAGCAGTCCATAGCGGAGGCGTAGATTTAGCGTGTCCGAAAAATAAATAATCACGAAGCACAATCCTGCTTGGAAATAAAGAAGTTGGCAAAAACCTCTAGAAACGGTCATCGGATAGGAGGCAAAAAACAACTTCTATATAAAAACAAACACAGGTTAAGCAATGAGTCTGATAAATTAAATAGTAACACTGTAAAGATCCCCAAGCTCCAATCATGGGAGGGGGACCAGAACAAGAAGAAAAATAGGAAAAAAAAGTGAAACGAAACAAAAAAGAAAAAAACAAAGGCAAAAAAAATTATAATAAAAATAAGAAAAAGCAGGAAAACCAAGTGTCTTACCCCAAAAATTCTAAGTAAACAGACAACATTACAAGCAAGACAAGGGTTACGATTACGGGTCACAGGTTACCTAAAAGAAAGCAACAAAAGGAGCAAAAACAGTAAAGGGAAAGACAGACAAGGTGCGGAAGGTGAGGCATAAAAATGCATAAAAATCATCATAAAAATCCCTGGAAATTAAAAACAAAAAAATGCATTAAAAAATAAAAAAAAGAAAAAATTAAAAAAACTTACAAAGCATGGCTTAATTGGCTTCAAAATATAAAAAAAACATAGCATAAGGTAGCCGAATTTCTTCTTAAACAACACCTGAAACAATCGAAGACATTGTAAGCACAAAAATCCATAAAACGCAAATAATAGATTTGTATGCAGTTCATCCAGAAACCGAATCCAAGCTTTACTTACGGAGAAGAGTTCGCCACACGAAGATAACTCACAAACAAAGACGGGACAACTGGACGACAAGGACGGGCGGAACACGTTCCACAAACGCAAAGGCTACGGTCGGTACGGTGGCCTAAAGCACGCCAACGGACAGGCGTCAACCGGACAACGCGGAATAGGACGACAATTGACAACGCTCAACACTGACACAATTAAGTCCTAAAGTTCCGAAGCATGGAAAACCGAAGATGGCGACCGAGCAAGGCGGAGGACGTACAGGCGATGCTTGAGTAGCGACGCTGCCATAACGTCGAATACGGGCCTAGGAACGTAACAAACAACTAAGCTTCCCATCCCGAACTTCCAAAACAGAAAGAAAAGTGAGCCTGCAAACGACCAGGCCATAAAATAGTCATTAAGACACAACGAGTCTCACATGGGGAAAGCTGTGCCACAAACCATAAACATCCGATGGACATCGGAGTTGAATACTCTACTATTTAAACACCAGCCCAAATGGAACGGAAAGGGCAGCGGTCCCGTCATCGTGATCCAGGCTGGTTGGCAGATGACGCCACACTACCTGTCTGCAAACCCAAAGCCTAACCACCTCGTCAAAAAAAAAAAAAAACGAAGCCCGCATGGCCCCGCGAGAGCGGACCAGCAGGTGAACAACAACTGCAACAACAAAGTCAGCACATGTCAAACAAATCCGAAAGCACAGGCCAAGAAACAATTAACGCGAAGAAATGATTCCTGAGACAGTAAACAAAAAAAAAATTTAGTAGAAAAATAAATTCACGAGAAAGAATTAAATAATATCTGCATAAAATGCAATTACTCAGAGAAAAAACTTCTAAATAAATAAGTAACCCGACTTAATTAGTACCGGCAAACAAAAAGGAAATAAACAAATAATAATAATTAACTGGAGAAGCGTCTCCAAGCATAGGTAATGATTTTTCAATTGCAAATTGGAAGGAAAAATTCTACGACCCGGATTCGAACCAGGAACCTCGACTATCATGCCTCTACCAATTGGGTTATCGCAGACATCACGGACAAGCCAAGCTGTCTCAAGGTGTCTTAAAGACAACCAAGTTGTCACGGTTGAAAGCCCAATGGGAGACGGGAACCTGGCCCGCAGATCGAGAATTTCTCCACTCCAAACCATCAGAAAGTTGATGAACTCACAAGTAAATAATAATAATTATTAACTGGAGAAGCGTCTCCAAGCATAGGTAATGATTTTTCAATTGCAAAATGGAAGGAAAAATTCTACGACCCGGATTCGAACCAGGAACCCCGACTATCATGGCCGATGCCTGACAGTCCGGTGGCGTCTGCGATAGCCCAATTAGTAGAGGCATCGGCCATGATAGTCGAGGTTCCTGGTTCGAATCCGGGTCGCAGAATTTTTCCTTCCAATTGAAAAATCATTAAGGAAATAAACACTAAAATTGACGGTTAGGAAAATAGGCACATACTAGTGCTAGCACGCAAAATCAAAAAAAGAGAAACACTAAAAATAATTTTAAGTCCTCTATAGTGTATATATGTATGTACGTTTTGAAGCACCCAAAAGAGAAAAAGACTATGTTTCGTGATTTTATAAGGGGATATAAATTTTTTTTTCCCTCCCGATTAAGCCCAATCCTGTTTTGTCCTTTTGGGTGCTCCAGAGGTACAGTTTTTCCTGGGATGTGTGCGACGATCCCATCATATGAGTGAAACTGATGTAAAAAAAAACGGTAGACAGACCAAGTTTTGAAGATTTAATAGAAAAGTTTATTTTATTTCTAAAAAGGAAAAAAAAAAGACTGACTTTAATAAAATAGCTTTTCTGTTTATTTGTCGAGAAGGTTTTGATCAATATTATTTAAAGAAGATTTCGTGTGGTTTATTATTGAAATGTGAAGAAGCAAACAATTAGTGAACGAGCATTGTTGTCAGCTCGCGGAGCCTTTTTCCACGATGTCGTCGAGAGGAAGACATATAATAGAATTAAGATGGAAACGAAGAAGATAAGATGGCGTTGGGAATTTTCCAGGTCGTCTAAGGAAGATCGAAGTTGGAGTTAGAAGACAAGGGCGCGGATCCATTCCTCCTCTCCAGTCTAAGGAGATGGATTTTTGATGGCCGAAGCCAGAGTCCATTAAAGAGAACGTAAACGTATCCAGTTCCAGAAAAACCTATGGAAGACGAACAAAAAGTACAATGAGACGAGAACAGAACTCACCCAAAAACTTGGCTAAGGATAAAGAAAGGGAAACTTCGGTAAATTTTCGGTATCTGCACAATCGCAACTGCGAGTCAAATCGCAACCGTGAATTTATTTTTTAAAGACTGGGGGGCTGCGCCACCCAGACCCCCCCTCTAACGAACTGATAAATACCCAGCCTATTTGGTTACAGGGGTCAGTTGGTGTCCCCCCGGCCGGTTACAGGAATCGCGACAATTCAATTTGCGGATTTAGTCATCGCGCGATTGTGCAGATACCGAAGATTAACCGAAACTTCTTAGAAATCTGGTAAGGTGCATATTTGGTGGGCCGTACTCAATATTCGTGCAGAAAAGCTGCCCTGTCTTTTCGTTACTTTTTCAGAGATTCGAATCCCAAAGACCCAGAACTAATGGATGAATTTGGACCGAAACAAGACAATGCATTATCATATGAAGAGAGCGTTTGAGCTAAAGGATTGATGACTGCAGAAGTTACTCGATTGATATTTTTGTAAACCAGGAAGTGAGTATGTAGCTACAAGGTTGATGGCCCCTTATTAATGACTAACTTTTCCCCTGTTTATTTAGTTTAATCCCATTCTATCCCCCCCCCCCCGAATTACCTCTCCCCCGTCAGTCCAAAACGCGTACTCGCCCAAGAAAATACTCGCTGCAATCCTGCATGAAAGTCCCGGGTATCTAAAGGTCTGCCTAAAATGATTAAATTGCAAAGATTGGTTAGTTAGTTAAAGTAACAAATGATCTGTAAAGGTAAACTTTGAAAACTTACCTGATGAATTCCGCTGAACAATACGTTAGATGTTTTCCTCGTTCTCTCTTCGATGATAAATTCAAAAATGAACACGTAAGTCAATCGCCTATTGTTTAATTTTTGTTGGACTGCTTAATGACAAAGGATATAGTTTTATTATAATCTATTAAAAATTATTAATTGAAGAAAGAATTTTAAATATGACAAGTTGATGAAAGAAGATATTACTTACCTTGTGCAAGATCGTGCGTTGCAGACGATTGCCTTTATAAGATTTTCAGTAGAACTTTTCGAATATTTTAATATTTATTTATTTCTGAGAAATCTGGGGAGAAAAGGTTTCGGACGCCTCAAAGTTTCGACCCAAAGTAAAAAAAGAGACTTTAATCCTAACAAAGAATTTGTAATATGCTTTTGAATATTGTTGTAAGAGGAAGTTTTTTATAAAGCCTCAGTATTTTATTCAGAGTTTCAGTTTACCAGGTACTCTTTGTATATAATATTAGGAATAACAGTTATACACGTTTGAGGACGCCATGGTTTAGATTTAAGTGAAAACCACAATTAATTAGTCGTCTCGGAAACATATTAAGTCTCGATCACTGGGGCATTAGTTACCGAGGGGGCCATACTCGTTTATTTTTTACCGTTACAGTTCCCATTTTTATCACCTTCTCGGAAAGTTTTTTTCTGAAGAAAATATCTGAAAGAATAAGAAAAAAAGAAAAAAAAATGGGAAAAATCTAAGCCAACGAAAAGAAACTAATAGACAGAAGAGTAAGAATGAATTAGAAGAAGGAGTACCTGTTGCCTTTCTATTATTAAAACCTTCTACAGAAAAAAGCAAATTATAAAAGTCGTTGAATGATATAAAAGAAGATCGCAGGAAAATGCAGCCGGAACAATGAACCAAGCTATCTGCCACGTTATATAGAAAGCGATTCCGGGAAAATATGTTGTCGGATAGTGTATTGCAAGAATTACGCGACTATTTGCGGATCACCGAAACTCCCGGAGAGAGATTAGACTAAACCGTCGCGAGATATTTTGATAATATTCGAAATAGTACAGTTTGCACACGGATATAGCTGTGTGGGAAACCACTATCATTGAAGATTTTATTCGTGTTGAACTTCCCCGATTCACTAAGTGCGCCGATAATCTTATGGTGGAACGGCTGACTCAAGCTCTGGAAAGGCAGTTTGACGTGTTAGACACCTTTATACGGGCCACATAGGAAGACATTCAGAAGTATAGACAACGACTTAATGTGTCTAAGTTTGAAGGTTATACCGACATAGGGATTTACCTAACTAATTTGGAATTCCCGGCGAGGGTAAATAAAGTACTCCTACAATTACTGAAGCGAATTTTCCCTTTATTGGTGGAGCCTGACTTAACTCTTTGTTTGGGTGAGCTACTCTTGGAGGCCACGTCTTCGCCAGAGGCTAAACAATTATTAATAATGCGCTTTGGTAGATACAAGTCGGATGTGGCGAAACGAATAGAGTTGTACACAAGAAGACAAAGTGAGGAAGAAATTTTTTTGGTGACCCGTATAGAGAGTGCGTGGTACCTTATTTTCTGATCACCAAAAAGGGAAGAGACGAACACCGTTTTGTGCTCAACGTGCGGCACCTCAATGTGTTGACAAAACCCATGGCATATTACCCATTACCAATTGAACAGATCCTGCGGAAGCTTTCCCATGCACGAGTCTTCTCCATCTAGGACTTGAAAGCTGCATATTGGCAGATTGTGTTGGATGAGGCATCGCGTGAAAAGACAGCCTTCGTGGTTCCGGGACTGGGTGGCTTCGCCTTTAGGGTTATCCCGTTTGGGTTCAAAACTGGCGCCCAGGTATTCCAGTCCCTCATGGATCAGGTGTTGGATCCCACGATCGATGATATTATAGTGGGAACTCCAGATGTCACTTCCCACCATCAAATCCTCAAAAGAGTGTTTGGGCGCCTTATAACGCATACTTTAAAAATTAATTTCCAAAAGTCAAAGTTCCTGCAGCGTTAAGCGGATTTCCTCGGATATAGTGTAGACGAGTACGGCTTGCGTCCGTCTTATAAGAACGTGCGACCTATGTAGGATTTTCCGGTACCCAAAAACGCCAGAGGTCAGACGCTTTATCGGCATGACTCAATTCTATAAGACGTTCATTCCATCTTTGAGCCATCTGAACTTTCCGTTGAGGTGTCTGAATCACAAAGACACCACTTGGAACTGGAGGCGGAATGCCAAGGTGCTATAAAGAACACTCCCCTTTGCATTACATTCTTATGCTAGCAAACATGCGGTAGGAAGAATGCTGAATCAAGAGGTAGACGGGCAGGTAAAGATTATCGCTTACTGTAGCCGAGCCCCTACAGAATTAGAATCTCGCTATTCCATTATTGAATGGGAGTGTCTGGCAGTGATGCACGCCATAGAAACCTTCCGTCCCTACATCGACGGTACACACTTTGTTGTGTACTGCGATGCTCAGGCCCTTACGTGGATCAATAAATTTAAGGATCATTATGGGCGCCTCACTCGCTGGGCACTCCGCCTACAAAATTATGACTTTACCGTTCAACACAAGAAAGGGAAATTTAATTACATACCCGACGCTCTGTCGCAGGTCTCATTGGTGACTGATCAGGAAGAACCCTTTGATTGGGCGACCTATTGGCACGAGGGTGGCGAATTGGTTCATCCTGAAGCACACAAGGTAGTACATTTTATGAGGAAACGATATTTTTGGGAAGGACTAAACAGGACGTCTACAAACATGTAATGGAATGTATAAGTTGTCAAAGATGCAAGCCGAAAAATTACAGTCAACCAGTACATTACATCCGGCGCAGTGAAATGGGTCTTATGGTCACTTGATTCCTTCGGGCCACTGCCAACGTCAACAATTGGAAATCGTCATCTTTTAGTCGTAGTGTATGCCTTTTCTGGGTGGATAGAAGTCAAACGATTGCCTGCTCTGAATCAAAAGCAAGTAGTTGCCTTCTTACGAGAGTGCATACAACGTTTGGGGCCACCAGACAAAATAATCCACGACAATGCTACCTATTTTAGAAATCCCAGGGTGAGGCGTTATCTTGAATCTGAGCGGATAAAAATATCATAAAGTGTACCTTATGCTCCACGGACCAATCCTGTCGAGAGATACATGAGATCTTTAAGAAAAAACTCAGGTTGTGTGTAAACGGGGAATGACCGCATGCTTGAAAAACACACCTTGAGAAAATCGTATTTACACTGAGGGCCTTGGTCCATGAGGAAACGATTTTTTCTCCTGCAGAATTAATGAAAGGAGTCGATTACCTACAAAGTCTGATAATTCCTGTTGTAATGGATAACGACTGTATAGAACATATACATCAAGTGAAGAGATTAAAATTGCAACACTCTTTAACCACAACTAAAAAAGGCACAAAACAAAAAATAAAACAAAAAGAATGAAAAAAACAATACAACCAGTAAACGTTTTTCGAGAAGTTCTCTCAAGTTTTTCTCCTCCTGAGGTTCTCCTTGCCCGCTCGGAACGAGCTTTCGTGCGCAGTTGGGAGTCTGTAGCACCCAAAAGAGAAAAGGACTGTGTTTCGTGATTTTGTAGGAGGATATAAAAAAATTTTTTCCCTCCCGATAGGGCTCAATCCTGTTTTGTTCTTTTGGGTGCTCCAGGGTTAGTTAGGGTGGTTAGTTAGTTAAAGTAACAAATGATCTGTAAAGGTAAACTTTGAAAACTTACCTGATGAATTCCGCTAAACAATACGTTAGATGTTTTCCTCATTCTCTCTTCGACAATAAATTCAAAAATCATCAAAATCACCAAAGAAAAATAAACACGAAAGCCAATCGCTTATTGTTTAATTTTTGTTGGACTGATTAATGACAAAGGATATAGTTTTATTATAATTTATTTAAATTCCTAATTATTCATTGAAAAGAATTTTAAATATGACAAGTTGATGAATTAAGATATTACTTACCTTTTGCAAGATCGTGCGTTGCAGACGATCGCCTTTTTAAGATATTCAGTAGAAGTTTTCGAATATTTTAATATTTATTTATTTATTTTTGAAAAAATCTGGTGCGAGAAGGTTTCGGCACCTCAAAAGTTTCGACCCATAATAAAAAAAGAGACTTTAATCCTAACAAAGAATTTGTAATATGCTTCTGAATATTATTGTAAGAGGAAGTTTTTAATAAAGCTCCAGTATTTTATTCAGAGTTTCAGTTTACTATGCAGCCTTTGTATATAATATTAAGAATAATAGTTATACACGTTTGAGGACGCCATGGTTTAGATTTTAGCGAAAGCCACAATTAACTAATCGTCTCAGGAACATTTTAAATCGCGATCAATGGGGCATTAGTTACCGAGTAGCATTTAAACTTTGTCACATTATAACTCGTTCATTTTTGATCGTTACAGTTTGTCCACGTATTTCTCAGAAACTAGAAATCGAACTGCAATAATTATTTTCTTATTGGATTAAGTATCTTTCATATTAAGGAACAGTCTAAGATTCATCAAAATCGGTTCAGTAGTTTTCAAGATATGGACTGGAATACCGCGTCGTCGTTTGTTTTTTTTTTAATTCTTTTAATGTATTCTTCTTGTTAAAAATTTGATCTATGACAGAATTGTTTTTAATTGACAGAACTGCAATAACTGACAGTTTGCCAATAGTTAAAAAGTCGCTGTCAATATGAGAGCGATACTAAAACAAAGTCTGCTATTATAATGTGACAAAGTCACTACTGTCAATTTGACAGTTATAACCTAACACAAAAACACATCTACAACTGCTAGATATAAACTTTGCTCTTCAGTGAAAATGGCTTGTTGGTCTCCTTTTTTACCTCCCTCATTGCTCAATTTCTTCGGCAGATTGTTTTGGGGCATATTGCACGAACACTATATTTTAAAACTAAAAAATTAATTATACACATTTAATGAATATTATAAAATGAGAAAAAATGATATTTTTTGCTTTTGGTTTTATTAGATTGGATTATTTTTCTCTTTAGGACTTTTTTTTATTAATTTATTCAACTGAAAAATTATTACTATGCATATAAAAATAATATCATAACGAATATCAAAAAATATAAAAACTCTAGGGGAAAATATCTTCGCATTGAATGATGGGTACAGCTGCCATTTTTTGAGGGCAAGAGGAAGGCAATCCTATACTGTTACTCATCGAAGTGCGCCGTTTTTACCCGACTTGTTATTGTATAACAATGGTAACGAGTTGTTGCGTGTTTGGATATATTGTATAACAATGGGATAAGTTCAGAGCCATGGCAGCCATGGGTCTCGATGCCCTCAAAAGATGGCGGATATTCAATGTTTTGTTTTGATATTTCTCCCTATATTTGAAGAAAAGATGGATGGGACACTCCAGAAGACTTACTGCGCATGTCAAAAAGATCGTTCAACTTACGTGCAGGCAACTAAAACGTTACCTACTTGTGACTTGAATTGTTAATCAATTTTAAAATATATTTGAAAGTTATTACTTTTTAATAAAATTAAAAAAATAAGAATCGTATACATGTAATGAATTTCGTAATTTAGAATAGCTAAATTACTTACTTATGATTTAATTTGATTTATTTATTTATTTTTGTGTGCTATTTTTAAATGTCAATAGATGTATATTGTTAAAACTATTATATAAATATATATTTGAACCGTAGCCTACGAAACAGATAAGATTATTTTAAGTCTTTTTTTGTCGGCTGCGATTTTTGGATTTTAACAATCAGTGTTTTTTCATTTGCTGGAAACAATGAACGTTGTATTGTTGCTCGTCACTTCGGAGACGGGCATGGAGCAGGACGAGTTAGCATTTTATACAGGGTGTTCGAAAAGTCTACCACTATGATGTATATCACAGTCCAATGGGATGCATTAGATAGAACAAAAACGTCTTATAGCAAAAACGTCGTGAGCTTTCCATTTCCGACCTCAAAAGTGACCTTCAAGGTCATCTTCAAGGTCATTCGAACTGTAACTTTTTCCATATCAGCGATAGAAAAAAATTTCCAATTACGAACTTGTAGAGCACCCCAAGAGTCTAAATCCATAAGCGGTTTCACGCTTCGAAAAAAATTGTTTTTGTTTAAACGACCGGGGAAAAACGGAAAAAACGAAAACGTCACCAACGTCGTTTTTTCCGTTCGTTTATTTCGTTTTTGTGCAACATCTCATTTTTTTGAGAAAAAAAACATGGTTGACCACGCTTCGTCGAAGCGGTGTCGGATCAGAGCTTGGGATTTGGATGAAGAGCTCGCAATTGCGAATTATATTGTTGGATTTCCATATTTAGGCAAATATCAAGTAAAGTAAATCATGTCGTTAAAAAATCAAATTGTTAAAACATGTTTTGTAGTTGTAATCACACATGTACACTATACTCAAGGAGGCTGCCGTAGTTATAACAACCAGCTCCCTCTGTAGTCAAATTTCCGAAAAGAAATAAACCGTTTAAAATTGTGAAGCTTAAACCATTTGTTCACGGTTTTACCCACTTAAACGGTTAATTTTTAAACTGTTTTTTCAATCCGTTTCAAAGCGTGAAACCGGTTCATGTTTACTTTACCTGATTCATAGGAAAATTGTGTGAGATAAATGAGGATGAAGATTGGTATGCTGCCCTTCCACCATCGTATTCAGAAGTCACACACAAATCAATTAGTGAGCTTTTTTTTTCTAAACTCAAAAGGGTTGAATACTACATGTAATTTAAGTCCTGAGTTCCAAAATCGAATATAGGTTACTCTAAAGTATATTCAAAGTTTTGGCCTTAGGCTGCAAGGCATAACTGTGAACGATAGGTGATTGTCTTCTGGACAGCTGTTATTATCATGGCAGGAATTTGCCTAATGGCCACTTAAATTCGTCCTTGAAGTTCACGCGGTCTCCTGGGTTCCGTGGCATAAACATTTTCCTTTAAATACCCTCAAAGGAAGAAATCTAAGGGTATAAGATCAGGTGACCTAGGTGGCCGCGAAACTGGTCCGTTTCTGCCAATCCATCTTTTTGGAAACATTCCATCCATACATTCACTTGCTGTTCTTGCACTGTCTTGCAGGAACCATAGTCCTGGGCGTTCTGCCAATGGCAAATTATCTAGAAACTCTTCCACCACACCAGTCAGTATTTCATCCCTGTAGCGCTGACCAATTAGGATACCTTCATAAAAAACAGGACCTACGACTTGTGTCCCATAAATACCACATCATACATTCATTTTCCAGTTCACTTGGTGTGTTGTTGGTCTATGCCACCAAGGATTTTCCTCTGCCAACTTTGTCCCGGGCTGCGTACAGATATAACTTGTGTAAAAGGCGCAAAATGACCTAAGTAGTCGACGACTAAATTTCTAGAACCCCCCCCCCCTCTGCCAACTAGTGTAGATTATGCCTATTGAGAGTACCGTTTCGTGAAATCTGGGCCTCATAACACCACAGAAGTTGACTACGAACTGTGGATCGGACATGTGCAATTCCTCGGAGATTTGTATGAGGATTAGCTGCGACTGCTGCTAGGACCATAAGCCTGGCATCGTCATTTGTTGCAGTCCTCGGACGACCTTCCCGAGGTAGCCGCTGAACAGATCCTGTGGTTTGAAATCTATTGATGATGTGTTGGAGTGTTCTGCAGTGACGATGGCGCCGAGTCGGAAATCGCTCTGCATAAGTCTTTTTGCATCAGCAATACTCTCATTACTTGCACCATAGCAGAAGGCCATGTTGACCATCTCATGCAGTGGATATTGCGTCATCGTGTTACAGGTAACTGTGCGTCAGTTATTACGTAAAATAAAATGGTGATGTAATCAGAAATACGCAACAAATGTTGCCACCCTCGTTGGCGAATGCTGAAGCATAGCTCGAACAGAAACGAACAAAAGATATGTAACTTTCTTAGTCGGACTTCGATGAAAAACACGTAAGTTAAAACGTAATAAGTCTGCTCTGTTACAGGTACACGGGTCCAGACATCGACGCGACGGAGATACGTAAAACAAACACTGGAATTGGAGTTCAACGACTATGACGAAACGGTGATGAAACTAATACAGAACAGTAAGTGGCAGAAACACTCAGGTCGTATGAAGAGCAACGAAAAAGGTCTGACGGCACAATTTATGGAGACCATGAAGAAACTACATGCAATTTAACTTTTAATAACTTACAGTTTCGCGTGAGAAACGGTACCACTCTTGTGTGAAGGGGGGGGGGGGGGGGAGACGAGTAGTATACCGTTCTTCATCCTCATTTAAGACATTATATAAATGCAAAACCGCAAAAAAGCTTAAAAAATTAACACATCAACCAAGAGCACATAAGGAACAAATAAGAGCAGATCAATCCTTATGTGGTCTTGCATCAACTGATATGTAAATAAATTATTTCATCATCATCATCACAGTCAACCATTTGCGATCCACTCACGCAATTTCCCTATGAATCAGTTTAAATAAACATGGATTTAGACTAATTTTGGGGTGCTCTACAAGTTCATAATTGGAAATTTTCTTCTATCTCTGATAGGGAAAAAGTTACGGTTTGAATGACCTTGAAGATGACCTTGAAGGTCACTTTTGAGGTCGGAACTGGAAAGCCCACGATCCACTTGTTATAAGACGTTTTTATTGTATTTAATGCATCGCCTCTGGACTGTGATATACAGGGTGATTATAAATGATTCATCGAGTTTTAAAAGACTATATTGCACAAAGTAATACACACAAAATAATGTTATATGAAAAGTTTCAGAAACTATCCACAATTTAGTCATAACACTACAAATGTTCAATGTGCGCCCCCTTTGTCACTCGACACACGTCAATGCTGAAGTCCAGCATTTACCCATTGACGTGCATCAGAGCTGCGGTAATGCGGTATCGTGCTGCCTCCTGGGGCGAGTTATTGGACTTGAGATCGCGGTTTAGTAAGCATCGCGCATACGTCAAAATTGCGTAATATCAAAGCCTTCCAATGGCAATTGTTCTGATCTTACGCAATTTTGACGTCTGAGCGATGCTTACTAAACCGCAATCTCAATCCAAAAACTCGGCCCTGGTCCGTCATACAGAAGTCCGCACGCGCGAAATTTAAATTCGGATATATTCTCTTTCGTTTGGTGATTGTTACGAACGAGTGCTATCAATAGCTTGGCAGCTATAAGACTTCAAAACCCGATGGATCATTTATAATCACCCTGTACATCATAGTGCTAGGCTTTTCGGATACCCTGTACATAAGACGAGCGGTTCTCCCGTGAAGAAATCACGAGTCCAAAGGAGATTTTATTTCAATGGACTAAATTCGAACGGTTTTGTGCGCTGCAGTGCAAAACTGACAGTGAGGTTTGTATTCCATGAGTGCTCTCTGGTATTATTTTGAGAGTGCATAAGCACAAAATTTCGAATTTTGTGCATTGTAATAAAATCGCTTTTGGACCCGTGATTTCTTGCCGGAAGAAATGCTCGCTTTATAATAAATTTGACTGTCAGTCAAACTTGCTTTTAATTTTTAGACAATTCGACTGCAACTTTGGAACTGTCAATTGGCCTATTTATAGTTGTTTCAAAGTTGTTCGTCTTCCATGAAATTCATGAAATTTTAAACCTTTTATTCGAATTTTTTAAAATTCATATACTGGATTGTATTGTCATTATAATGAAACAACGTGCCAAATTTGAAGTCCTTTGAACAACGGGAAGTGGTTTAAAATTGATTGCAAGATTTGAACGAAACAGGCAGACAGACAGAAAGAAAAAAAAGGACCTGTACAAAAGTAAAACAATTCTGTGGTTCTAAATGCGTTCTTAATGTGCACTAATTTTGTGTACATGATATTGGAAGTGACAAAGCACATTAAATTAAAAACTGTAAACGAAGTCCAATTCTTAAGAAAATAAAAAAATGAAAGTGTGATTGATGGGGCAGAAAATGCTTCACTGCAAGATCTTATAGCAGAAGCCAACATTTCAATCAAACACCAAAAATTATTAATTTTTAATTTTATTTTTTATACAATTAACTCTTTTATGTTGTGTTCAGCAAAATCTCTTAATTTTCCGTGATGTTTTTGTGTTTAGGTCTTACAAATTTTATAAAAAAAAATTTCTAATTTCTCTAGCTATGTTTTCTATATTAATTAAGGTGTGATTCACGCACCCGACGTCCGAGGGCACCATCAGGCTTGCATTTTTTTTTGTTCTTAATGCAAATGTAGAAGTGTCATCTCTCTCCATTGTTGCTCTCTGATAATGCCATAAAGTGGTACTAAATTAACGCCACTGCTCGGTGCTGAACAATGATTTGAACTATTAAAACTACTGGATCCTCCCCGAGTAGAACTGCCGGCGGTCATGTAATCGATAAGCAACCAGGGCAAGCAATCGATCAACTGTAGGGACAGATTCAACTGATGCCATTGAGCAAAACAGTAGTTATGATGGATTTATTAATGACAAACTCCTGTTAATTTAATTCCAATGCAATTAAACAATTTAGTTAGGCATACTGACGAAGAAAGCATCTTGCAAAGTCACAACTTCATTGGATTAAAAATTTAATAAAAAAGTTTTAAGCACATACTTTTACTTTAAAAAGTGGATATAAAAAGTAAAATACGAGTATAATTTTGGTGCCTGTCATTTAAATAGAAATTCATAAAATTAAAAAAAGCTAAAGGTTTGGTGCGCGTTTAATGTTAATTTTAAATTGAAAATATTACACAATAGAATAAACTTTACCTTTTTTTTTAATTTTATGAATTCCGAGACCAAAAATTATTTTGGACTCTTTCACGTACGTTTTAAACGTGTGCTTAAAATATTTAAAAAAAAATTTTTAATATTTTTTTATTTTATTCTTTTTAGACTTTATTTTTTTTTAAAAAAACATACTTTTACATATATACAAAACCAAGAAAGCCGTGGAGATCTGAACATGAAAGAGTTTCATTGGATACATGCATCCTAGCTGGTGGTAGTCATTTTCAGCAGTTATTGTAGATTAAGAAGCTTTACTTGTAAGCTTATGTAAGGTAATAAATTATTAAGAATTGATTTTTTAATATTTTTTTATTTATTGTGACACCTAAACCTAACGGGAATCAATGAATAATTCCAGCTAAAATAGTAAATACTACTCCTATTGATACAACGTAGTGAAAGAAGTGACCATTGCTGGGATTTTAATCAAACAAAATTCACTTTTAATCCTGTTTAAGAATTCTAATTCGAATATTTTTATGCTGAATTCTAGTGTCACCCGAAATAAATCAGAGTGCCAAATTTGGAGTCGTGAACAACGGGAAGTGGGTGAAAATTTGATTGCAGTATTTGACCCAAACTAATAAACATGTGAAATTAAGTAAAAGTGTAATGTATAAAGAAAAATAGAGGATGTAGAATAGAGGTAAAAATAATGAAAAGTAAATAATCATTGGTATCAAAAACAGTGTTTATTGTTACAAAATTAACATTCTTACATATCTGCATAATGGTGAATATTGCAAGGTACTAACTAATTAAAACAAAATCCAAATATTGCAGTGTGGTCGGAAATTTAATAACAGCCGACGCGTTTCGGTAATATCGCCACAAAATAACTACAGAGGTGAAAACAACAAGACTAAAGAAGGGGCATGTCAACCAATCGGATTTTAGGTATTTAAGCACTGATTGGTGTATATACCTCTTTTGTTAGCTATATATTCTGTAGTATTGTTGTTTTTTTTCCTCTGTAGTTATTTTGTGCCCGTGATAAGTGTTATTACTGAAACGCATCGGCTGTCATTAAAATTCCTACAATGTTGCAATATCACAATACATGATACAGTACACAGGGATCATTAACGGGATCATTCTCTATATCTATGTTCTGGACCAATAATCACTGATGCTCGAAAAAAAAAATTTTTCACTTCATGAACATACGCTTGAATGTATCTAATTTCAAAGATATACCAAATTTATTAAATGCCATTTTAAAATTTATTAAAATATTTACAAAATATCCGTTACTAATTCTAGCTGAAGGAAAATATGGCCAAGTGACATTTTTATTTGTTAAATGTCTGATTTATAGATGAAAAAAAAAACATGTGCTGTTACGATTTACGACGTCTATCTGCCATGATCTTAGCATCTTATTATTAAAAAAATAATACAGATGAAAGAAATATCTTGACATTACCTTGTGCAACAGGTTTCCTGTAAAAAAATTTCTTTGAATGTTTACAAAATGTACAATAAAAACCGAAATACTGGCTAACAAGCGCCCGTATTCTTACGTTGATTAACACGCTCCACTCTCTACTACTCCCTACAGTTGATCGCTTATGTCAGTCTAGTACTTATCGATTATGTTACTCGCCTGTCGCGTCATCCAGCCACAGCGCGGATGATCCAGTAGTTTTAATAGTTCAAATCATTGGTGCTGAAAGAAAATTTACGTGGGTACCATAGAGGAGGAAAACATCGACTGCGCAATGCGTCTCACTTTCTCCTTTCCAACAGTTCCACTTATGGGGAATTATATTCCTGAAAATGCTAACCGACACGGTTTTTGCATTGTAAACAGCGCCGCTTCGCTTTCATCCGTTCCCAAATCGCGGTGAGTTGCCCGAAATCGCAGTGTTTTATCCCCTATATTTTGCCTCGATGTCGGCATCCGAAATCTCTCAATGCGCAGGCGAAAACTCCCTCTATCATGTAAAGATTTTTCTATCGAAAAATGGACAGCCGAGGTTCCTGGTTCGATCCCAGGTCGCAGAATTTTTCCTTCCATTTTTCGATAGAAAAATCTTTACCTGATGCATGGTAGGCTTATCTCCAGTTATAATATCATTTATTATTTCACTCCTCTATCATATTTCTCCTCTTTGATGGCTATGTATATTTTTAATTATTATTATTATTAGGATAGGTTGATTGCTTAGTATATAGGCGAAGTAATAGGAAAGTTAAGTTTATTCCTCTGATAAAAAATATAAGCTTACCATTGTCGGTATAAACTATTAAAAATTAGTGTCGTTCCATTTTTAATACATTATGGTTAAGGTCTAAGAGTGATTGGTTAGATCAGAATTTGAGAAAAGAAAAGCAAGATCATCAGCATAGAAAATTAGTTCAGGAGAAGTAAAAGTAAAGTCATTAATATGTAAGTGAAATAAAAGAGGAGAAAGTTAAATAGAACCTTGCGGAACACCCTTATTTCTGACAACCGTAGAAGAATTAAGACCAGAATGTACATGAAAATATTCCTATTTGTCAATAAATCCTTTAACCAAGTCAGAGGAGGATCACGAATATTATAAAAGAACTCTAATATGTATAACAATAGATCAATTGGAATATTGTCAAATGCCTTAGTATAGTCAACATACACAGGGTGATTCGAAGTTCAATATACAAATTTTTAGGGGAGGTAGTATGGGTGATTCAAAGCAAAAAAGTTCATACGAAATGGGTCCGAATTTGAGCGATAAATGAGATATGAACGGAAATAAAAATGCTACCACCAAGACCAACTAGTTAATAATTCAGTATCTCTAACGCCTAGGATAATGAAATTCAGGGGATTAATAGGGTACATAAAAACTGTATACCGTTAAAATTTGATCTAATTCTAACGAGTAGTTTCCGCGTTACGCAGTCAGCATCGTAACCCGTTCTCACAAGCGAGTACTACCGAGCATATTTTACGATCTTGACTGCATAACGCGGAAATTACTCGTTGGAAGTCCATCAAATTTTAACGGTATACATAGTTTTAAGTGCCCTATTATTCCCCTAAATTTCATTATACTAGGCGTTAGAGAACCTGAGTTATTAACTTGTTGATCTTGGTGGCAGCATTTTTATTTCTGTTCATATCTCAGTTATCGTTCAAATTCGGGGCCATGTTCGTATGAAGGTTTTTTTGCTTAGATCACCCATATTACCTCCCCTAAAAGTTTGTACACTGAATTTTGAATCACCATATATAGTGGCCACCAATTTGTTAGCAGCTATCTGGGAAGCAGCGAATTCAATGACCTCGTAACAGTCTCAGTATTTCGATTAGGTACAAAACCGTGTTAGTGGTCGTTAAGTATATTATGGGAAAAAACAAATTGAGATAAACGCTTGTAAAGTAATTTTTCGAATTTTATTTAGCAACAGCAGACTGTGATGTAAACGGGGGATAGTTTAAAAACGAAGAAACACTCTTCTTATATATAGGGCTGATACGTGATATTTTTAAACAAGATGGATGAATCCCCGTTGTGATAGAGTGG
>JAHWFO010019191.1:0-18947 GCA_023313115.1 Rhysida immarginata | reverse complement strand
ATACACAGGACTGGGTGATGTATGATATTATGAAAAGGAACTGTATTTCGTATTGTGTTAAAATCGAACAGGAATTGGTATCTGTGTATTCCTATTGCATATTGGCATGTCTCTCTAGTTGAGTTTTTCTTTATTTATCGTTTCTTGTGATTGAGGTCCTAACTAGAGAAAATTTAGCAGTCTTCGGAAAAGAAGGCACAAAGGACCTGAGCCATAGGTTGTGATGCCTTTCTTCTCGCATGGTGTTCATCTAAGATAAGAGAAAAAGAAAGACCTCCGTGGAACATTGGTGTAACCTTACTTTTATTGTTATCTGCTGTAGAGCGGGGAGCAATAACCTGGTCTTTTGACCTAGATGAAAATTGTCATGGGCCACCTTGGACAGAGTAGTACAGTTATACTGAATTCTCTATTCTGATGATCTGTCTTTTTCACTGTATAGATTTTATTAAATGCAATTTTATCTCAGTAGTCAAAATAGCATGCATGTTAGAGTGTAAGTTTCTTGATTAATGGGTAAGGTTTGGGTACAATTTGTTGAGGTGTGCGGTGAATAAATTGGATAGGAAGTTTGCTATTGATAACGTAAGTAGATTAGCTGTGCACCTAGGGATGTAGTGGTTGCAACATTGTTGCATTGTATGTCCTGAGAGACGTCATGCTGCAGGCAGTTGTAGGGCCTAAGGCTGGGCGCTCCTAACCTGGAACTGGGTCCACAGGGGTTTTTGTGATCCTCCTCTGGCGAGTTGATAAGGATCACGTGACAGAGGGAATAATTAACAACCCCGGTAATTATGAGGGCGTCTGAGTCACTGGTCGCTGTATCTGCCCCTCAGGGACATTTGAGCACATGTATAGGCTGTAGCCCATCAATTAATGAGTTCAGAGCAAGAGGTTTCCTGGCCCCATTTTGGAATATTTGGACCGCACATCTCAAAAGTTCTAAGGTGCACTCCGATGGTAGCCGCCTGGTGCTTCATACGTCTTGGATAGTGGTCTGAGGGGCCCCTCTTACACTTGACAGCTGATCATTGATGCTAACCTGATTATTGGTCTAGGGTCATATTTGTGAATTTTAACTTTTTGCTGCCACTGCACTGAAGTAATGTGTATTTAGGTAGAGTGTTACGTGGAGAATATTAAAACGTTTTGCTTTTATGTTGGTCTGGAATTGATTCATTTGCTAGAAGATTGGGTATTTTCAGTAAACAGCATTCATGCTTTTGGCGATTTTCGACCCACAGATGGACCCTGCTCCAGTAGAACCCAAGTAACCTATTAATTGTAGTAGTGTTAGGTAGTACCCAAGAGGGGTTTGTCACATTTGGTGTCCCCAGGTGCGCAATCGTTAATCCAGCATTGGCTGGAAAACTGAGGGAACTGCTGATTTTGGTAGGTAAGGCCCATGGATGACGTGGTTATATGTGGTTGGATGTACAAGCTAATGGCATGCATGGTGAGTGTGGGATGGTTGTCGGTTGTCCGCAGACTTAGGGAAGTTGGGTGTGGGCAAGAACACCTATGTTTAGGCTTGGGGTGAAAGCTGTGTGTGCACCATTTCAGGTGTGGTAGAACTGTGTGAACTTAAAGAGGGGTTACAAGTTGGGATGCCAGACGCGGGTATGCTATACGGAACTTAATCTACGAATATGCTGATCTCTTTAGTAATGAAGTGGTCGGGCTGCAAGGTGTGGCTGAATTCGAAGACTCATATGAAATTCATAAGTCACACTCTATATCCGTCCGGCAGTATAGAATTCCTCACATGTATAAGGATGCCTGCAAGGAGAAGCTGAGCGAGCTAGAGCGGGCTGGCCTCATTGAGCTAAGAGTCAGCCCCTGGAACTCTCCAGTGCACAATGTGCTGAAAAAGAATAGGGAAGTCCAAATTACATTAGATTTGCATGCTGTGAATCTGCAGACTAATCCAGTGGACTTTCCTACACCGATCATCAAAGATATCCTTGAAGAGCTATAGGGGCATAAGTTCTTTTTGGTGATCGACCTTAAAAATGGGTATTTTCAAATACTACTGCTTGAATCACTGAGGGAATGCTATGCATTCCAGACACTATAAGGCAACTACCATGTGAATTGTTTGCCCCTTGTTGGGAAGAATTCTTCAGTATATGTTGTCGGTTTTTCAGGAGAAGATCAGTAGCAACATCCACACGTTTCTAAACGGTATTCTTGTATCGATGGAAACTTATCAGAACATGTGAATGTAATGCAATGGGTGGTGGTGAGGTTCCGAAGCAAAGAGCTCATCATTAAACCAGCTAAGTGCCAGTTCTGTACCCTCTGTGTGCGGTACCTTGGACATGTTATATCGCCTGATGGATCTGAGCCTGACCGAGAGAATGTCGCAGCTTTTGTGAGGCTAGAAGAATCCCGTAATGTCTGGGAGGTCCGGGGGGGGGGGCACTGTTAACTTCTACCGTCCGTTCATACCAAATCTCTCGGAGTTGTTGGTGCCACTGACCAATCTAACAAAGAAGGGGGTACCGTACGTCTGGGGGCCGGAATGTAGGTGTGCCTTTGCACAGGTGAAAGAAATCCTTAGTGGAGACTCCTTGATAGTAGCCTCTGCTATGCTAAGCCATTTCTTTTGGTGGATGGTACGGTTTGGCCCATTGCTTTTTTTTTAGTAAAAAGCTCCAGGGGGCACAGACAGGTTACTACATATTGAAAAATAGGCCCTGGCTATTGTTAAATCATTAGAATTCTTTAGGCTCATCTTCCTAGGATATCCAACAACTGTGGTCACTGACCACAAACCATTAACGTTTCTCCAACAGATGAGAGACATTAACCAACTGATCTTATGGTGAGCCCTCGCACTCGAGGACATTTCGTTAACCTACGAGCATAGGTTCAGCTTGAGAGGAATACAGAGGTAACTGTGGCACGCGGAACATGCTCACTAGATGATGGGTTGGGGGTGTGGCAGAATGCCAGGTATCCTAAGACCGAGAGGAGAGTATGGGTCCCATCTACCCTTTGGGGGGAATAGTTGGCTCAAGCACATGAAGGCGTACTCGAAAGCCATCGTGGTGTGAGCTCAACAATTAATCGGATTAATAAATGTTTTTATTGGTCGGGCATTAAAGCAGATATAAACCAAAAGGTGCGCAGGTGTGAGACCTGCCAACGCTCAAAACAGGGGCTGCAAAATGCACCTTGCCAGGAGATAATCATAGCTGACTTCCAATTTCAATAGGTCGTAATAGACGTGGTGGGGCCGATAGAGAAATCGTGCAGAAGATATCTGTATATTTTTGTGATGATAGATATCTTCACCTGATTTACCGAAGCTGAGGCACTACCAGATCAAATAGCAAAAACGGTGGCTAGTTCATTTGCCAAGAATATTGTGTGCCGTTTCAGAGTGCCTCAACAGGTCAACAGCGACCAGGGTGCTAATTTCAATTCCGAGATGTTCAATGCGCTGTGTGCTGAGCTGGATATTCCACAGCCAGAGCCCATCAATTAATCAGTTCAGAGCGTTCAATTAATCAATTAATCAGATTTTCCAGGACCATTTTGGAAATTTTGGACCGCGCATCTCAAAAGTTTCAAGGGTCTATGTGCACAAAGGTGGTAGCTGCCTGGTGCTTTTTACGTCTTGGAACTTTCCTCATTTCTTCAAACCAAACAATTATGTATAATTTCAGTTTTGTGCACTGTTTTGGCGAAATTCTCATGTTTTTCATCAAAAAACCCTCAAATGAGAGGATTTCAATTTTCTTTCACTTAGATAGCCAAACTTTTCATTTTTCCACACAATACCAACAATTTTTCTCCCATTTAATTTTGCATGAGTATGATAATTATTTTAATTATTTTAAATATTTTCATTAAAAAAATTGATTTCCTGTTATTTATACCCCCTGGAATGAGCAGGGGAGGAAATTTTTATGGTACTGAATCCAGTTTTACACGTAGAATCTGAATCTGCACTAAAAATGGGGGTTTCCCCTTAAGATTTCACTAAAATGGGGGCTCCACCCCTGGGGGTGAGGGTTGTGTTTCGAGTCATTCGATAGTTTTTTTAAAAATATTGAACACGTGTTTTTTCAGTTTTTCGAATCGATGTAAATTTCGCGAAATACTCGACCGTCCCGCTTCTTTTGGCACACCGTGTATAAGGGTAATATGATAAATGCGAGTATGGTAAAATTTGATTCAGTGTTATGTCTTTAAAGATGCCCTGTTTGTAGAGTTTGAATTTTTCATTGCTTAGTGATGGCTTATAATATATAAAACATGTTAAAATGTCATATAGTGAACGAATATATAAGAGTAATCAATAAGTGCAGTGATTGTAGCATTTGATTCCGTGTTACTTCTTCTAAAAAATGGTGGAAGAATATAAAAAAAATTTAATAAATGTGAAGATGATAGAAAGTGATTCAGTGTTACTTCTTCGAATGATATCATTATGGTGGGGTTGGAAATTTTCAATGCTAAGATATGGCTTGTAATACATTAAATATAAGTAATTATCATGTACTAAACGAATATATAATGGTGCTTTATAAGTGCGAAGATGGTCGAAAAGGATGTGGTGTTACGTCTTCTAATGATATCATTATGATGGTAGTGAATATTTTTAATCCCAAGATATGGGTTGTGATATATCCAACAAGATATTTGAAAATCGCAGAATTTGATTCAGTGTCTAATCTTCTAATTATACCATTATGGTACTATTGGAACATTTCAATGCCAAGATATGGCCTGTAATACCTTAAATCTAAGTAATTATCATGTACTAAATGAATATATAATGGTGCTTAATAAGTGCAAAGATGGTTGAAAAGGAATTGGTGTTACTTCTTCTAATGATGCAATTATGGTACTATTAGAAATTTTCAATGCCAAGATATAGCTTGTAATATAAAAAAAAACAATTGTAAAAACATGTCCTGAACGAATATATAAGTTTAATTAATAAGTGCGAAGATCGCAAAAATTGATTCAGTGTTAAATTTTCTGATGATACTATTAAGTTAGTTTGGAAAATTTTCAATGCCAAGATATCAAACAAGTGGAAAAGATATGTTTGAGCGAATATATAAGCGTATTATAATATGTTCAAACATGGTAAAATTTGGTTCAGAGTTTCTTCTTATAATGATATCATTATAGTTGGGTTGAAAATCTTCAATGCCAAGTTATGTATCAGACAAGTTGAAATGACATATGTTCAACTAATATGTAAGAGTAATCAATAAGTGAGATGAACGTAGAATTTGATTCAGTGTTACTTCTTCTAATAATGTAATTATGGTACTGTTGGAAATTGTCTATGCCAAGCAATGGCTTGTAATATATAAGACAAGTTGAAGAGAAATGTCCTGAATGAACATATAAGTGTAACATATTAAACGAGAACATGGTAAAATTTGATGTATGTTACTTCTTCTAATTATATCATCATGGCAGGGTAGAAAATTTTTCAATGTACCAAACAAGTTGAAACAACATGTCTTCAACGAATATATAAGAGTAATCAGTAAGTGCGAAGATGAAAGAATTTGATTCAGTATTACTTCTTATAATGATGCCTATTATAGTACGGTTGGAAATTTTCAATGCCAAGATAAGGCTTATGATCTATTTAACAAGTTGAATCTATTTTATGAATATTTAGGAGTATTTAATTTATCCAAAGATCGCAGAAATTGATTCAGTGTTAAATCTTCTAATGGTACAATTATATTAGTGTTGGAAATTTTCAATGCCAAGAAGTGATTTGTAATACATCAAACAGGTTGGAAAAACATGTAAGAATATAAGAGTAATCAATAAGTGCGAAGATGGTAGAATTTGATTCTGTGATACTTCTTCCAAAGATGCAATTATAGTACAATCGGAAATTTTCAATGCCAGGCAATGACTTGTAATATATCAAACAATTAAAAAAGACATGTCCTGAACGAATATATAAGAGTAAACAATAAGTGCAAAGATGGTTAAATTTGATTCAGTGTTAATTCTTCTAAAGATGCCAATAGGATAGAGTGCGAAATTTTCAATGCCATGATATGGCTTTTAATGTTTCAAACACATTGAGAGGACATGTCCTGAACGAATATATAAGCGTAATATAATAAGTGCGTCGTGGTTGCAGTTATTTTAGTTCAAAAGAAGAGAAAAGGACTAGACTTATTTATTAAGCTTTTTCCCTTCTATTCTTATCTTATTAGTATTCTAATACAATGGCGATTTATTATACTACTTAGCAAAAACAAAATGATTATTGTGGAAAACAACAATGAATGTGGAAATGCTATTACTACAATGCTGATTTTGAATTTTAAAAACAGCTATTGTTTAGTTATTCCAACATTCTCCCCCATTAACTATTTCAACATATTACTGATAGGCTTATTTGTTAATAAAGATTAATAGTTTTGATCAGACTTTCATGTTCGTTTTCTTTAAATTTTTTGTCATCAAATCCGCCTTATCCTCGCTGGAGGGTACGAATTCTTTTTTGTCTATCTTCTGATCCACCAGCTCTCTCATAAAATGATAACGAGTTTTGATGTGCCTTGATCGAGTATTTTCTTTCTTAGTCTTGCAAAAATCTATTGCTGAACGGTTGTCACATTTGATGATCATCGGTCGACGGCTTACACTATGGAGATGCAGTCCTACCAATATTTTCGTAATCCACATTACCTTTCCCACAGATTGTGAAAGAGTGAAGTACTCAATTTCCATATTAGAGAGTGGAATGCATTTTTGCCTGAAAGCTTGCCAAATTACCAGGTGTTTTCCTACAATGATGAGTCCTACTATAGGAACGTCGATCAATTAAGTTTCTGGTCCAATCGGCATCCCTGTAAGTCATCAGTCCCGATTCTTTTGCTTCATACCACAGTATTCTAGTCTGAGTGGTATTCAGATATCTCATGATATGCATCGAACATTGACTAAGTGTCTTACTTGGATTCACAACAAATTGTGCCAGCTGGACTACTGATGCCAATATATCCAGTCTTGTCCTTCTACATAGTTACAGCAGACTTCCGATTATTTCATGATATTGCTGTTGAAATTTTCCACCACTATCATTTGTTGAGTCTTCTTTTATCAGCTTCACCCCTGGATTAACTGGTACACTTGTGGATCTAGCATCTATAAAGTGGTATTTGCTTAGTAACTGATTAATGAAATTATTTTGATGAATTCCTATGTATCCATTGTCATCCTTGACCACTTGGATATTCAGTATGTACGTTATCTCCCCCAAATCTCTTACTTCATATCTTAAAAAGATTTTCTGAATGCCTTCTTCAATATCTCCTTTGGCTTTCCCAAAAATGACTATATCGTCCACATAAATTAGTACGATGATTCATTGTTTATACTGATAAACACAATAACTTCCAAATATACTTCTAAAATTAAGTTCTTTCATTGTTTTGTCAAGCTCAGTATACCACTCGAGTCTGGCTTGTTTGAGACCATATAGTGATTTTCAAAGTCGTTATATATGAACTTCTTTTCCGACTTCTTCCCATCCGGAAGTTGTGCCATGTAAATGGTTTCTTTAAGTTCCCCATAAAAATACGCGTTTACAATGTCCAAATGACTGGTTTCCCAATGAAACATTGCAGCAATTGCTAGCATTTGTTCTAATAAGTAAAAAATCTACCACTGGTGAATAGGTTTCTTCGAATTCCATTCCTTTTTTCTGAGAACACCCTCGAGCCACAAGTCGAGCCTTATAACAAAGAATATTTTCTTCTGGGTCCGTTTTCACCGTGAATATCCATTTGGTGTATTTTCCTCAGCTTTTGGCATAATTTCCTTTTCCATGGCCTCTTCCCATTCTTCAGCTTGGGCGTACTTGATTCTTCGATCGTTTCATGGATGATAAATTCTGTAAGATTAATTTCCGGTTTAACGTTTGGTTTTTTGGTTTTCCTGCCTCTTCCCCAAAGATAAATTCATTTTTTCAGTAATATTCTTCAGAAATATAAGACTTCATTAAAGCGTACACATTTTGACTCTATTACTTGAGCAGTTCCAGGTATCCAGGTGCTGAATGCATATCCGACCATCACACATCGTTTAGCTTTTTTGATAATTTCTGCTTAGGTGTGTAACCAAACACCTTCAACTGTGCGACGTTCGGTTTGAAGCCACTCTACTTTTCTTGGGGCACTATTCCTTGAATTGTATAATGTGGTGTTCTGTTCTTAACTTAAAAAGCGGCCATGATGTCTCGACCCCGAGATGCTTTATCAAATCCGCTACAATAAGTTTTGTTCTTACTAACTGCATAATAGTGTATTTAAATGTTTCGGCTATTCTATTCATTTGAGGAGAGTAAACATTAGTCAATTCATGAATTATACTGAGTTTTTCACATAACTTATTTACTGGCTGGTAGCCAAATTTCAAGCCGTTATCAGACCATAGTCTCTTCAGGCGGTCTCCGGTATGGTGATCAACCAGGCTGATATACTACCTTAGGTAATGAGAAAAATCTTCCTTACTCTTCAGTATATAAACTGTTGCTCTTCTTGAAATATCATCAATGAACAAAAGGAAGTACTTTCCTCCACCAGTTGAATTCATGGGACTTGATCCCCAAATATCTGTATAAAACAAAATCTAGAATCTTCGTAGTACTGATTTTCCCAATAGGACGATATGATTCTCTAGTAGATTTTTCTATCACAGAGTCTTCACAGAAACTGGGACTTGAGTTAAGAGTATCTGGATCTCGTACATAGTTTTTACTGCTCATTGCTTTTACATTTTTATGATGGATATGGCAAAACCTCTTATGCCTTTAATCGAGTGATGGCTGTTGACTTGCAGTAAGTTTCTTGGAAGATTTTGGAAAATCAAGTCTTGCTTGTTGTACATACAAATCGTTTTGCGCAATGCATACTCCTACGAGTTTTTCTGAGCATAGATGATTTGTATCCTTCCGCCGTATACTATAATCCTATCATTTTCCTGACCATCATTTGCACCGATATTTGGTTTATGGTAAGGTCTGGTACGTAATACAGATTTTTTGAGTATGATTTGGATTCTTTCTTTGTTTAGGTATGTTTCATTGGTTACTTCACCCATACCTTTTATCGCCATCGTACCTTGGGCGGTTGTAGCACAAGTAGATGCACAAAATTGTGCAGCCAATCACTTTAATAGGTAAAATGATTCATAGCACCGCTGTCAATAATCCAACTTCTAGAAAGCATCTTTTGTGCCCTTTATTGCCTTACTTAAGGTTCCAACATAGTTTGTTCTCTATCATATATTCTTTTCCAACAATCTTGTTTCATATGACCATATTTTCTGCAAAAATAACACTTGCCCTGTGATAATGTTTTATATCTCCTATTTGTACTCCAACTGCAAGTGCTTTGTTGGGGATTCTTCTGAAATATGTCTCGATGATCTTCTATCATATTCAGTCATTAGTGCTTGAGCAAACAGCTTTTGCATTGGACTGCTTTCCTTCCATAGTGTAGATCGGAGTAACTACCATATCACAAGTTTCAGAAAGTCCAGCAATCATACTATATGCCACGGGCGATGCTGCTTCATTCAGCTGAGAAGCTCAGGTCTTAAGTTGTCCGATGGATGCTGCCATGGTCTCTTCACTATGAAATCTAGTATTGATCAACTCCCGTTTCAGGCTAAGAAATCAGATCTGTGACTTAGGTTCGAACGTTTCTTTTAATATGTCACAGACATCTTTTCCTGACTTTGCTTCATGTATTAGATGCTGTAGGACAGTGGACACTCCCATTGCTATAGTCGACAACGCACAATTCTTCCATCATGAATATTTTTCATTCTGTTCAGAGGGGAAGCAAAATAAATAGAATTCAATGGGTGGTACTTTAAAAAAATAACAAACCCTAAACTTAAGAGTAAACATGGTTTAAAGACTTTGATTTTTGCTTAAAAATTGCGATATTTATTTATAAAATACAAAATTTCTGTAAAAAAGAATGTTCTATACAATATGATTGTTAGTGCAAGCAGCACAATTTACATTGTCATGTATTTGCTCTTTATTATTGTTGATTGCAATTTTTTGTTGTTGTTGAATTGTTTTAAAAAATGATTTTCCACGTTTTTTATGGTTGATATGTTTTTTTTTCTCTGTCAATGTTTTTGAACAATAAACATCCAGACTACACATGCTCCTAGTTCTGAATTTTCTTTTCTGCATTTCGTCATGTATTTCTTAACTCAAGCTAAGGGACATGAATAAATTTAATGAGTCAAACTCTATTATTGGTGAATGAGATTGGCTCGTTCATCTTCAATTACAAAACATTGTTCCTTCGAGCCGGATTTTTTTTGAAAAACCAACAATTACTAGCTTTGTTGGCGGCCATTCTGTGTGTGGCTTTAACATCAACGACGGTGAATATCGAACTCATGCAACAATTGTAAGTGTTAATTGTGTCAGCAATTCTTATCAACCAAGCAAAGGAAGATTTTGTGAAACAACGTGGGGTGATTAAATCAAAAATTATTCGTGTATCAATTTTCTTGCAGCATGCATCAGGATCAACAAGCAACACTGTGCAAGAACTCTTTTTAAGGTTAAAGCTTTTAGATGACGCTTGGAGTGAATACAACACCGTGCAAGCAAAAATTATTGTATTGGCAACAAGCGACAAAATCGCATCTCATAAAACCGATAAGCAGAGATGGAAAATAAGTATGTGAGTACTGTAACGGCCAGTTTTGGCATTACAATTTTGTTTTTCTTTTCTCTCCACCCCCCCCCCCTCCTTTTGGTCTCGTGCTATTATCTGGACCGAGAGTTAAGATAGACATGACGAAATTGTTGGTGTAAATTGATTGTCGACTTGAATTATAGATGGTCCTTCTGTTGAGAAGACGTGTAAACAATGGTCGAAATCAACAATGTTTTGCAAACAAATGAGTTTTGTTGTACGAGCCGCTGGTTGTTAAAAAAAGGAAATGAAGATTATCAGAAAAAGTAAAGGATAGAATAACGGACGCCATCAGACAAAACGGCAAAAACTGGAGGCGACTACAATGGAAGCGATTCGGAAACCGGGGTCGGTCTTCCAGGTAATCCTTTTCTACTCAGAGGTTTTAAAGAAAACTTACCTTCCTAGTACACGGCGATTGACGTAGTACTTCAAAATCCGAGGTTGGTATTGATGTTTAAGAAGTGAAAAAGTTATGAAGATAAGAATGACTTACTTAACTTCGAACCGCAAAGACGTGATAGAAAACAAGACGTTCTGGTATTATGCATAGTAATTGGGCCATACGGTCTAAAATCTTTTTTTTGTTTGATTTTTTTTTTGCTATTTCTATTTCCACAGAGATTAAATAACTATTGATCAAGAATTGTAGCAGTGGACAAATCGCTTTTCCATGGAATACAACGGAGAGTTTCTCCGCGCATAGTTTCTTCAAGCTGACGATGGGCTATTCCCGCAGAGAAATCACGTATCGCAAGAAGAGTGTGATGATGACTAAGAATGTGTTGGTTCCGTAAGATTTAGCCTTAAGGCTTTAGCGCAGTAAAAATCCCACTAACACACTCAAACCCATTTGTTCTTTGCGGATTGAGTTTTCCCTTCCCCTGGCCCGTTATTATTAGCCTAGCGTTAGTTTCCCTTCCTTTCCTTACTGTTGCTTACTTCTGCCAAGAATGTTTAAGATAAAACAATAAAATAACTATGATTCTTCATCACGATTTGTTTAACGTTATAACTAGTAAAAAATAACAATTGCTGAAAAGAAAAAACAATAAGAAGATTAAAAGGTGAAAAATATAATAAAGAAATGGATAGAAAAGAATAATTCTATTTAAAGAACTAAAATACTTACCAGTGATTTTGTGTAGACGTCTTGTTGGACTCTAAGATGATGATGCGCGATTTAAAACGTATTGCGAACGACGAAAGTGATGCTTATACCTAAAAGGAAGAATTTTGTGTTTAATTTGTTAGTATTTACCTGAGAAGATCTCGCTAATTTGTTCAACCTTGAACAGCTATTGGTTAAATTGAATAAATTGTTTAGAAGTGAATTTAATAAATAATTTTTTTTTCTGAACGCCCGGAGGCAAAAGACGAACGATTCGCCGATGTAGAGACACTGAAATATTAGTAGTTTACTTCTAAGGCATATTAAGGAATATTTCTCTGGCCATTTGTAAACTTCTATAGTAGTCGAAATTTTTGCAATAAAGCCCCGGTTTTTTTTCTGACATAGTTTTCTATAAGCAAATCTTAACTTATTTCTGGACCAGATGAAACAATCGTATATGTTAGTCTAGTCCTTTTCTTTCAACCTTTGAAAGCTTAAGAAGAAGTTAAGTATTGGGGTTTATTGATATTTTGAATAGTATAATCCTTTCTAGTTAAGAACTCGAAAACTTCTTATTAATGATTCTGTTGTTTTTGTTCCCTTTTTAGGAAGAGCTCCATACGAGGGAGTGTTCAATCGATCAAGAAAGTGAACCTCACATATTTTTGCCCGTTACAGTACCAAGGCTGGTATACAAATTTTACTAGATGCTCTCACTATTACAACAGCACAAAAGACTATGCTGTCATCTCCTTCAAGCGTGGTTGATCTTTCACAATTCTGTCCGGACATTAGGCTACCACGCATGGATCTCCCGACATTTTCAGGAGATTATCTTGTATGGACTACCTTTCATGATTTATTTTCCTCCATGATACATGGTAATCAAACCATTAGCAATTCTTAGAAGTTGCATTATTTAAAGAATGCTCCTAAAGGTGAAGCTGCATTGCTAGTTCAGTCGCTAGACACAAATGATGCAAACTATGGTGAAGCGTGGAATCTTCTCACTGAATGTTACAACAACGAACGAGAAATTATATCCTGTCACATCAGGAAACTGTTCAAACAACCATTCATGAATAAGGAGTCAACAATTGACCTACGCAAACTTCTAGATATGACAGTCAAGAATGTGCGCGCATTAAAAGCATTATAGCTGCCTGTGCGTTCGTGGGATCACTTGTTAGTCTTTATAGTAGGTGAGCAGATGGATACGGAATCTCGACATCAGTGTGAGTTATCCGTTTCAGGAAACAAACATCCTACATTTGAAGATGTAAAAATCTTTCTTGAACAACGCTGTCATGCCCTCGAAGCAGCTACACTAAGTAAAAATCTTCGACCAATGCATGGAAGTCGCTCACAAGGAACTGCACAACTGAACAACAGTGTTGTAAATGTGTGTGGTGAGTGTGGTGCTGATCATCAGCTGTTCAAGTTTGCTCGGTTCCTAAAATTAGACCCTCGTGATCATTCGAAATCAGTGCGTCAACATTCACTGTGCTTTAATTGCCTTCGTCCTCGTCATAACAGCAAGGTTTGCCCATCGAAGGGCACTTGTAAAACATGCAAAAAAAAACACAATACGCTGCTGCATTTTGGAGGTGCTGCATTTTGTAGGTGCTGCATCCGCAACATCTAGTCATGGCGAAGAGATTACTACTACGAGTGATGCTGCTTTAGCTGATAGTAATGCTGTAATGAACATCACATGCACTAACCACAAACGAGCATTACTTGCAACAGCAATTGTTCATCTGCAAGACTGTTACAGCCAAACCCAATTGTGATGTGTACTATTCGATTCCTGTGCAGAAGCTAATCTCATCAGTGAATAATGTGTAAAACGACTTGGCCTGCAACGCCAACGCAATACAACCATTATAAATGGTGTAGGGAACATCACTAGTGGAGAAGCTCGTGGACTGGTGAAGTGTACGATTCAGTCAACGCATCAACCCATGTACAGTCTTAATCTCACGGCATTGGTATTACCACAAGTCTCTGGAGTGATGCCAAAACATGGTGTTCATATATCAGACCGTCCGGACACAACAGCTTTACACTCAGCTGACCCGGAATACCAAAAATCACGCCCAGTTGACATCCTTATCGGAGCTGATTATTTTTTTGACATTTTGGGAAATGTCAAACGTTACACGTCCAATAGGAAAGTTTATGCCCAAGAGACCGTTTTAGGATGGGTTATCTGCAGCACGGTACCAAGACTGAACGAAGACTCATTCACAATTCAATTGACAACATTTGACACAGATCTGTGTAAATTTTGGGAATTGGAAGAAATTCCACGAGAACCATTTTGCACCACTGAAGAACAAGAGTGAGAAGCTCACTTCATCGCAACACATAATCGTGATAACACAGGATGATACTCTGTGGCCCTGCCCATCAGGAAAGCAGCTGGGCAGCTCGGACAGTCATTAACGATGGCGACTAGACAATTTCTAGCAATCGAGAAAGGACTACAATAGTCATTAGAGCGTTACCAACAGTATCGCGAATTCATACAAGAATATGAAAATCTAGGACATATGACGAGATTACCTGGCAAACCAAGTGCCAGCCTGAACTATTTGCCACATCCCTTCGTTCTTAAGGAAGACATCACGACAACTAAACTGCGATGTTTTCGATGCATCAGCGAAAACAGACTCTGGCATTTCACTCAATGATAAAGTCATGATTGGCCTAAAAACCCAAGATGATATCTTTGATATAATACCTCGATTCCGCTTGCAGGCAGTCGCCTTTTCAGCTGATATTGCAAAAATGTATCAGCAAGTGACAGTGCATCAAAGCGATCGTCTATTACAGTGCATTTTGTGACATGAACAACCACATTTACCTTTACAGGCATATCAGTTGAATACAGTGACGTACGGTACAGCTTGTGCACCATATTTGGCAACTCGTGCTCTTTAACAATTAGCAGAAGATGATGGACACTTATCTCCACAATCAAAAAACGCACTCAAGAACGACTTTTATGTTGACGACGTGATGTCTGGAAATACAGCAATATCCAATACAATTGAAATGCTAGGGCAACTGATACAATTACTACAAAGTGGAGGTTTTGAACGTTGGAAATGGTCATCGAACAAACTTGAAATCCTTGAAGCCTCCCAAATCATTTGCGAGCTTCACAATTAACTACGAGTGTTAACTCCACAGTAACAAAGACGTTGGGCATTCAATGGGACACCACGACAGATGAGTTCTTCTTCAACATCAATGCACGCTTGGCAACGCAACCACCAACAAAAAGAACAGCGTTGGGCTGGGACGATCCGCTATCACATGAACAAAAAACCGAGTGGCAAACAATCGTCAGCCAGCTACCATTTGTACAAAAGGTACGCATACCACGTTGTGTGATCATCAATAATTGTTGTTGTGAAATGCATGGATTCTGCGATGCCTCTGAGGGAGCGTACACTGCAGTCATTTATGTACGATCCACCTCATCAGAATCAACTCAAGTGCATTTTCTCTGTGCAAAAACTAGAGTCGCACCCATCAAACAAGTATCAATTGCCAGGCTCGAATTGTGTGCCGCTCTGTTATTGTCATGACTACTTTCAAGAATTCGACAGGTATTCAAGGAAGCAATTCCAATTGCCAATGCATGGACTGACTCAACAATCGTTTTAGCATGACTTAGAAGTCATCCGAGTCATTGGAAAACTTTCATCGCAAATCGTGTTTCTGAAATTCAAGAGTCATTCGAACCACATTTATAGAGATATGTGCCAACTCGTTCGAATCCTGCAGATGTCGCGTCACGAGGCATCTTCCCATCACAGTTATCTATGAATACTATGTGGTGGAATGGGCCGTCTTTCTTGACACAACCGAAGCAAGAATGGCCTGTTAACCCATACATAAAGGACATAACCATAGAAGAAACAAAGAAGTAAGTGCAAATACGAGTAATGCAAAAGCCTGATACATCGCTATTGCAAAGGTATTCTTCGTTGGGGCAATTACAAGAAATAACAGCGTACTGTCTCCGGTTTATTACAAACCTCAAGGAGGATCGTCAAAATCGTGTGACCACATTTCTCACAACAACTGAATTACGAAACGCGTTACAAATGTGGATCCGTACTACACAGAAAGAAGAATGGTCCGAGCTCCATAGAGCAATCAAAGAGGACAAACAAATTTCACGTAAATTTCAAAAATTATCTCCATTTATTGACGAGAACGACGTGATTCGAGTTGGAGGTCGGTTGAAGAATGCAACTATTCCCTTTGATACAAGACACCCAATATTGCTTTCTAAACGCCACTACTTGACAACACTAATTCTCAGACATTATCAAATGATGCTGCTTCATCCTGGAAATCAATTAATGATAGCAGTAATTCAACAGCACTATTGGATTATGGGCATACGAGACGCAGTCAGACTATATAACCATCGTTGTATTACTTGTGCCAGAGAGTGAGCATCCTCTTTTCATCAACAGGTGGGCGATTTGCCAAAGTCAAGGATGATACCTGCCAATGCTTTCGTAAACACTGGTGTTGATTATACTAGTCCAATCATGATAAAGGCACACAAAGGTAGAGGTGCAAAATCAACAAAGGCATACATCGCCTTATTTGTGTGCTTTACAACAAAAGCAATTCATTTAGAGCTGGTTAGTGATCGTTCTACTAATGCATTCATCGCAGCATTGACCAGATTCATTTCTCGACAAGGACGCTGCAACAGTATTTTCAGTGACAATGCAACCAATTACATAGGAGCTGATCGTGAGTTGAAACAATTACAGCTCTTGATGAATAGTGACACACACACCAAATTGGTGGCTCACTATCTGACCAAAGAAGGTATAATTTGGCACTTCATTCCCCCTCGAGCACCTCATTTTGGAGGATTATGGGAGGCCGGTATAAGATCTATGAAAAAGCACCTGCATCGTGTCATGAATAACGTCATTCTCACCTTTGAGGAATTATGCACCGTTCTCACTCAAATCGAAGCATATCTGAATTCAAGACCACTCTGCACCATCTGAAGTGATCCTGACAACTTCAAAGCATTAACACCAGGGCATTTTCTAATCACCAGACCATTTATGGCTTTACCAGAACCCAACTATACCACTCTACCCGTCAACAGATTAAACCGCTGGGAGTTGTTACGACAGATCCATCAACACTTTTGGAAACGTTGGCACCAAGAGTACTTAGGCCAGCATTTGCTACGTAGCAAGTGGACAACAAAGACACCAGACATCACACGAGGCGAACTTGTTCTTATTTGTGAAGAAAATTTGCCTCCTCAACAATGGACATTGGGACGTATCACTAATATACACCCAGGAAAGGATGGGTTGGTTCGTGTGGCAACTGTGAAAACAGAGGCTGGACTGCTTAAACGACCTTTAGTGAAACTGTGTCGTCTCCCAATCGAGGACTAATATTGACATTCCAGTATTGGAACCAAATGTTTCAAGGCGTGGGAGTAATGTTAGTGCAAGCGTCACAATTTACATCGTCATGTATTTGCTCTTTATTATTGAATAGTTAATAAATACAACGGAAAAATAAAATAATAATTACAAATAACAAATCTAAATAAAGTAAACTCAAAATAAAACTAAAAAATCAAATAAAGAGTTGACGTTTCGGATAGAGCCTATCCTTTTTCAAAGCAAAAAAGGATAATTCTCTAAAGGCAAATAGAATATTAGAGAATTATCCGGAAGTTATAAAAGTTGTACTCAACAATCGACAATCGAACAGTGTATTGTATCGATATTCGTGTGGAACTTGAAGCATAGCTTCCATAATCTCACCCTTCATAATCATATTCCAAGGGAAATACACTGAACTAGAAAAGAAGCCTGATGTACCCACAAAGGTCATCCAAAGTATGAAAGAATATTGCCTCCTCTTAGTGGAGGAAAATTTGATTGACGATTGTCTGAACTAGGAGTATATTACATAGTAAGCCACAGGAAAAAACGAAAGAATTTATGAAACCTAGTAATCTGGGTGGATGACATTATCAATGTCATCAAAACTGACATCAAGGATATGTCTTGGATTACGATGCCTTTTTCTATGTAGAGAATGTTTTAGAATGCCAGAGACTAGATCATTCTCATGATTTGCTATAATAGGCAGCACGGTTTTCATGAGCTCTTGTACATATTTCCCGACATGGGTCATATCGAAGTCATCATGAATGGAGTAATTGCGAGCAATTCTCCTATCTAATTGTGCAATAGTCCTTAGGGTAACGTTCTGGAAAGTTTGGAGTTCCTTCCATCTTGTTTTGCAAATCGTAGCCCAGACGGGCATGCCATATAGCAAGATGACACGAACAATTATTTTGTATAACAGTAGTTTGTTATCAACACTGAGGGCACTGTTACGACCCAACAGAGCAATTAAGATAAACTTTGCTTTTTTGGCCTTGTTCATCGCATAAGTCACATGCATATTCCATGATAGTTCTGAATGAATAACAACGCCAAGGTATCTATAATTATCAACCCATTCCAACTATTATTTGCCATATAACTTTAAGGAGTCAAGATTTCTCTTTTCCTTCTTAGTGATAAACATTGCTTTGCATTTGTCTACATTCAGTTTTAATCGCCATTTGCTAAACCAGATTTCACATTCTTTAAGGGCTTTCTGCAAACGTGATACAACAACACTAGGCTGGCGTGCCCATGTCAGTATAGCAGCATCATCTGCATAAAAATATAGCTTGCAGTAAGAAATTTCAGGGAAATCCCGTATATAGTAATTGAACAGAACTGGCCCCAGCACTGATCCTTGTGGGACACCGCCATTTTTCTCACAGGTATCAGATAATTTATCTCCAACTGTAGCCTGAAATGACCTGTTGGATAGAAACGAGTGAACTAGACTAATTAAATCATGTGGGAAACCATCAGTTATCATTTTATAAATAAGGCTTTCATGCCAGACCTGATCAAATGCTTTATGAACATCTAAGAAGATGATGCCGCAATACATCGAAAGATTAAGGGGAGTGTTATCATCCGCTATAAGTCTCCAAACTCGGAGCTGGCAAGAATGTTCCG
>JAHWFO010019190.1:2158-60243 GCA_023313115.1 Rhysida immarginata | reverse complement strand
TATTCTACGTATTGTTACAAATTCAATTTGGTTTTATAATTCTCAGAGGTGGGATGGAACAATCATTCTTAATGAACCTATTTATATTGCACACTTTGCCCGGGACTTTACATTACCCTCTTTTGTTCTGTCTCAGATTAAAATGTTATCCATCTTCACTCCCGGAGAGCATCACTGGATACTTTGGACCTATCTTTTAAATTTTTCTTGCCGTTGACGTAGAAGCTCTTTTACCCTCCTGCTCTAGCGGGCCGGCCAGATGGCCGAGAGGGCTAGGGCGTAGGCTGTCTAGTACTCGAGTCCGACTGGTCGTGGGTTCGAATCCCGCCATGGGCATGGATGTTTGTGTTTGCTCCGGGCTGCGTACAGATATAACTTGTGTAAAAGGCGCAAAATGTCCTTAGTAGTCGACGCCAAAAATTCTAGTAAACCAACCAACCAACCTCCTCTAGCGGAGCTTCCGTTGTTCAGATGTTTCCAATGCACGGATAGCTTTTTATCTTTCTGTTGCAAATTTCACTGATCAATACTCGTTCTTTCTCTTTTTTTGCCAAACACAAATTTTCGCCAGTCGTCTGGGCGTTTTTATGTACCTCAAGGGAGACCCGTGTGATTCCTTAGTCTCCTCGATAAACACTGCCTTATCGATGTCCTGTTATTGCATAATCATATTTATGCTCGTTGTTAATAATTCGTTAACCCCTCCCTAAAAGAGGTTAATATGGTTAATTATGTAGTGCCACACCAGTAAATGTGTTACATTTGTAGTGCCACACCAGTTAATGCGTTAAGTATATAGTGCACCACCAGTTAAAGTGTTAACAAACTTTCAACCCCCCTTTCCCCCCCTTAGAGGTTGAATTTCGAAAAACCCCTTCTTAGTGCTCCTTTACATTTTATAAAGAACCTATGTACAAAATTTCAAGTTTCTAAGCCTTGGACTTTGGGTTGGGCGTTGATCACTCCACTCACTCAGTCAGTTTCTTATATACGTATATAGATTGTTTGTTTATTCGCAAGGGTTATAATAATAATTTAATCATTTCCTTTATGTTATTTGATAAGAAATTTCTACGCATATAACAGTATAGGTACACTGGAGGTTACTTTCTTAACCAAGCGAGATAATCACTGGAGGTTCTTGAAGATTCGTTTCTATTCTTCAAATTATTTTAAGCTTTGAAACCGCTCTTCTTCTCTTAGTAGTTGGATTAGTCTTAGATTTATTTATTTCTTTATTTATTTATTTATTTATTTTCTTGTCCGTCCACCTTCCTTCATTCAGTATACGAACCCAGTTGCTCTGACTTTCTTCCGTGCCCCACCCCCTCCCCCTCGTTCCCCTCCCCCCCCCCTCCCTAACCTTTGGCCCATTAGTTGCACTTAATTCTGCTTTATTTAAAACTCACTGTATTAGACCCAAATACTGTTTTAACATAATGGTTTTAAATTTTTAATTTTTAATTTATTGTTTTTTGTCAAATCTTTTATTTTAATTTATTGAGTGTTACTTCTGATTGGTCTAACATAATGTTATTCTAAACCGCCATTATTCCTCTTGCATTGTAACCCCCCTTCCCCTTCTCCTAAGTTCACAACTTCAAGGTAGTAGGGAAGTCTGTTACGTTTGTATACACTCA
Source organism: Rhysida immarginata (assembly GCA_023313115.1). Lineage (NCBI taxonomy): Eukaryota > Metazoa > Arthropoda > Chilopoda > Scolopendromorpha > Scolopendridae > Rhysida > Rhysida immarginata. The sequence continues at coordinate 58,603 of JAHWFO010019190.1, read as the reverse complement.
TACAGAAGGAGATCATGGCGATTGAAATGCGCATCCATGATAAATAAAAATCAAATTTGGAAAAATGAAAGTGTATCTGTCTCTCTTGTAAGTACCTTAAGTAATTATCTACAGTAGAAAAGGTGTGAACTTTCTCCTCTTGTGAGTCTATCATTTTGAATAACCCTTTATAATGGACACATTAAGGGGAGATATTCGTGAATATTATGCACAACATGAAGATGCGCTAACTACCATTTAAGTAAATCTAAGAAAATCAAAAAATAGTGTAGAAATAAGAATTTCTACATGGAATATAAATTAAAACGTATGAAGCATTCGGCCCACAGGGTACATGATAATAGAAAGATCATGAAAATATAATGATCACTGACATAGCACTTTCAAGTGATATCGTGAGAAAATCAATTTGAAAATGGAATTAAATTATAAAAGAACTATACAAACTAAACTGAAAAATCTTATTTAAAACAAAATAATCATTTTTGTTGAAACTTTTGTCAATAGATGTCGCCACCAATCCATAAGCTGTTCTCTAACCTTATCGTGGAGGTGGAACTCCTTTAACGTGTAAAAGCTTAAAAAAAAAGAATAAAAGTAGGGATGATGGTGACAGTAATAGAATATAATAAAACTTGGTCTGGTTGAAGAAATTAACAAAAAAAAGTTAATGTCAGGGTTTAATTATAATTAGTCTGTCTTTAATTATTGATAAGGAACTACAAGTTACACCTGACAATGGAAATCTGATAAGGAATTATTAGTTGCTCTTTAACAAGTTCACTGCACTCAAAGATAGAGAATTTCAAGATAGAGATATTTAGATGTGGAATATATTCTTGGAGTTTCATTGGTATAAAAATAACCTCTTTAGATGTCGCTCCGTCATTAGAAACCAACATGACACTTTCGTGAAACAAACGATGCATGACGATATTATTTTTGGAGAGCAATCATTTTTATATAACAGTACTGCACTTAAAAACAGAGTTGAACTGGCTACTCATTGTATCAGTTCCCTGATAATGAAACATATAATTATATTTGAAATTAAATGATTTTAATCTCTAACGTGATAGAACAATTAATGTTTTTTATTAAATTATAGAATCGGCGAAATTAAACTACAACAAATCTCAAGTCGAAGAAGTTGTTGCGATGATGTTTTATGCTAGAGAAAGATGGAAGATACAATGGTCGATGCAAGTTTCATTTCTTTGAGATGTATGCAAAATTTATTTTGTTTACAAACTCTTCAGATGAAAATTGAAAATACTTAAAGGCAGGAAATCCCATGATGTGATACAATAATTAAGGGATATTTAATGATTCCTTTTACCGAAATAAACGATACAGAAAATTGAATATCTGCTACAGACATCTGTATGGTTTTCAAGTTCATATAAGCTTTAGTAATTTTTAATATTTTTTCTTTCTTTATAATTTGTTTGGACAGCTCAATGAAAAAGAGTATTCAAACTAGGCTCCTTCAATATAAGTAGCGTATCCAGACTCTTTATGTCAGAGAAACATAATCTGTTTGTTACAGCGGACCAACTACATCCCAATATTACACTCCATATCTTATTGATTACATACAAGGTGATTATAATTAAAGTCCCTTTGTAAAAATGCTATAAAAAAACAACCATGAGTCCGAATGACTTCAAATTTGGACTGAGCATTCTTGAAGAAGGGGCATTTGATATGGGATAAGAAAAAAATAGTTCCAAAATTTATCACTAGATGGCGCTGTAAGCGGCATAACGGAAGCGGATTCAGCTAGAAGTGACATTTTGAATTGAAATACGACGGCTTTGGCATGAGTTGTTTATGGCATGATGTTTTTACATTAAAGTTGGTCAAGGAATGCAATTGACACTAAAACAAGTTAAACATGATTTTTTTTTTATTATACAGTACAGTATTAGCGCCATCTAGTGATAAATTTTGGAACTATTTTTTTTCTTATCCATATCAAATGCCCCTTCTTCAAGAATGCTCAGTCCAAATTTGAAGTCATTCGGACTCATGGTTGTTTTTTTATAGCATTTTTACAAAGGGACTTTAATTATAATCACCTTGTATGTTTTATGGGAGTGCGTCTGCACTATATCACAACGTTATTGTACGAATTTCTTGTAGGAATAATTCGAAGTAAATGAAAAAATTCAATCACTTCTCTGACCACCATGATCGTCTGATTTGAATTTCTTCATCTAAAGCATCTTTACAAGTAACCATTAGTTAAGATATTGTTGCGATTTGTTTTTAATTACGGAATAGAAACCTTTGAACCTCAACCCATGATTTGCATATGACAATATTTGCTGTCATTAGCATTTAAGAAGGTCATCTCATATACAATTTTTACTGTATAAGGCTTCGTCCTCCTCGTTAGAATACAGTCATAGCAACTACTGCAGTCAAAATGAACAGACGACGCGAACTTAGTGCGTAGGAAAGAGGGATGGAACAGGTTTAGGCATTCGTTCCGCGACAATTCTAACAAATTTCTAATACCTGCTCAAATAAAGATATAATCATTCACACAGGGCTATCTACTTGAATCACGCACAAATAATAACGACTCTCAGAGTTTCGAACCATCTGATTATTAATTATGTAGTAGCGAACTGGCCCCTTTCAAATTAATTATTTCGTGATATGAAGAAAACATCAATTATTAACCTAAAGAAACTCTGCACAGGCACCAAATAGTGGCAGCTTCGCAAGGAGAATTCGTATGAGATTCATTGAATTTTTCTCAATTCGTTGACATGCATTTTATTGAAATTTTTATATTTCGGGTGATTGTGTAATTATTAGATTTGGCTACATGTATTTCTCACTAGAGACATCTGTCAGTATGGCTTTTTTGTTAGAGTGTCGGGCAATGTGTGAATATAACAGTAAATAAGGCGTAACAAACATAGTGGGCTGGCTAAGAAGTCGGTTTTTGCAACTAAAGATTGGGAAAAATGTTTATTTAAAGATCTATCTAAAATAAACCATTAAGGAATGACATAACCAAGTACCGAAAGGTTAAACTAAACCATTCGCGGAACTATATTTTTAAACCGCCCTATGTTAACATTGGAAGTTTCTAATGGATCATAATGATACCATTAAACCACGTACCTTTGAAATAATTTCAACTATCATTAATATTACGTTATATTCATTCATGACATATCATTCCAAATTGTTTGATATATTACATGCCATATTTTAGCATCGAAAGTTCCAATGAACCATAATGGTTCAACTAAACCAGGTTCCTTGAAACCAATTTGGACTAGCGTTAATTTTACCTTATATTCGTTCATGACACGTCATTCCAAGTCGTTTGATATATTACATGCCATATTTTAGCATTGAAAGTTCCAATGAACTATAATGGTTCCACTAAACCAGGTTCCTTGAAACCAATTTCGACTATCATTAATTTTACGTTATATTCATTCATGACACATCATTCCAAGTCGTCAAGTCGTTTGATATATTAAATGTCATATTTTAGCACTGAAAATTTTTGAGGGTGTCATAAGGGTACTATTAGAGCACGTGTCATTGTTTCGATTTCAACCATTTTCAAAATGGTTCATTCCCGGAACCTTATTTATTAATTGGCGAAAATAGTAATTTATATCCGCTTCTATCTCGTCATTACGATTTGTTTGATATATTACCTAATATATCTGTCCATTGAAAATTGCTAGATGGGGTCGTAAAGGTACCATTTGTGTACGTGCTATTGAACAGATTTAGATAATATTTGTGATTGATTCGTGCCATGTACCATGTTCATCGACTGACGGAAATAATAATGAATAACCGCATCTATCTCGTCATTACGATATGTTTGATATATTACTCAATATATCTTCCGATTGAAAATTGCTAGGCGGGAAAATAGAGGTACCCTTTGTGCACGTGCCAATGAAACGATTTAGATAATATTTGTAACTGGTTCGTGCCATGAACCATATTCATCGACTGACGAAAACAGATTTTGAAAATCTTACATAGCCTCGGAGGAGTTTGAGTTACAGACAGACAGACAGACGGACAGACAGATAGACAGACAAACAGACAGACACGTTTCCCCACACTGATAGCATAAAGCACCTTTCGGTACTTAATAATTGTTTCAAGAATTTTAGCCTCAGGAGGTTATTCGTTTAACATTCGTCACCTGAGGAGATTTTCAAACATAAATTATACCTTATCAACGTAAAATCCATGGATTTTTATTTATGAGAAGATCTAAAATCTATTGTTTTTTCAATAGTTGAGGATCTTCAACAGAGACCAAAAGAAGGATGCCAGCAAATTAGGGGCAAGCCGGGAATTTTTGAAGTATGAGATAGTTTTGGATGCGATGAGGTCAGCAATGCTTTGCTGCTCTAGATTGTATGTATTAATTGCTACAGTTTTCATTGTTACTCGTTTAACCTGATTAAGATTGATAATCTAGGGAATGAAGTAAACAAATCTCGTCATTTAGTTTTAGAAATAAGCAAAATAATGGTGGGCTTTCACTGAACACATATACGCAGCGTATTTAAAAAGATCCAGGACCGCCGCCCGTGAAACAGTACAAGTGGCGCCATACTAAGTTTTATTCAGTTTCGACGAATTCTTACTTGTGGGCGTTCATTTGCGTAAAGTGTCTTGCTCTTGTCATCGTGTGAGGCTAGATTTGTTGGACAGTGGAAAGGAAACTGTTGCACCACAATGTACCTGTCGCAAATTCATTATTGTGCAAGAATTTTTGACAAGAAGGCAGATTATGAACACTGACCATCTCCCGTACACACATGATTTGTCCCCCAGAGAGCGGTCGATGTTCACAACCTGCTTTCTCACAGTGATGGAATTGTGAGACGGTGCATTATCGTGCAACTGGCCTCACACGATGACAAGAGCAAACAAACACACTTTACGCAACTGAAGTCCACGAATCAGAACTCATCATTTCATTTGTCACGCAGAGATGGCGCCAATTGTACTATTTTGCGGGCAGCGGTTTTGGAACTTTTTGAATACATTGCACATATCTACAAACGGGCAGCGGTCTGTTCGTTTTTGTCTGTGTAGCTGCAAGGGATCCTATTGGCTAATCAATATCACAAGATCCAAGGCTAATCAAAACAGAGTTGTTTTATGCTATTGAACATAAAATGAGTATAACAGAAGATAAGGATAGGGAAGTGTCTATCGAGGAGGCAAAGGAGATACACGTGTCTCCCTTGAGCTCTCTAACAAATGTCCAGACGACTGACAAAAGTTTGTGTATTTGTTTTGATGCGTCTGTAAAGGAAAGAGAAAAAACGAAGATTGGTCAGGAAACTCGGCAGCTAAAAGACAATAAGCTATCCGGGCATCGAAAACATCTGAACAACGGGAGCTTCGTCTAGAGCAGGAGGGTATAAGAATTTCTACGTCAAGGGCAAGGGAAACTTCGAAGGAAAGATGAGATCTAAAGTATCCAGTGATATTCCGGTGGTGAAAATGGATATTTTAATCTCAGGCAGATCCACCTAACAAGACGATAAATAAAGTCCCGGGCGACGCCGGGTTTTTAGCTAGTCGAAAATATAAAATTTATCTTTATTGAGATAAATATTGAGTTGTGTGACGAAAACGGATTACTCTCGGAATTTTACTTCATGTCACCTATAAGTTGGTTAGATATTAATACATAGGTATTTAGTGTTATATCTATTTAGAGTTAAATATTTTCATTAAATTTTCTTCAAGTGTTACTGAAATTTAGTTAATTTTTATTAAAGTGCTTTTAATTGTGCAGATGTAAAAAGAAAATTTTTAATTCCGTTTTTGATTGCATTTGGTGTTAGGTTTTTAAAATTATTTTTATCATTTTTTAATTTATTGGCTAATATTTTAAGTTTTTAATTTTGAAACTTTTTTGAAATGTTCCTCAGCAGTATTTTTATTCATGTTTGCTTTTAACTTTCACGAATACTTTTTTGTTTGTGGAACTTCACACAGATTTCAGTTCCAACGTATTATTGCTTCCAACATTGGAAGAATCTCGGTTATTTTATGGTAATGTTAGTTATATGGAAACGGTAGGTCTGAAAGAAAAAAAGATTTGACAGTGATGAGATTGCGACTTGCTCTTGAGATTACCTCCTACTTTCACGGACTTTATATCCTTCACCCGACATCTGACAGTGATTACATCAGACACAAACATCAACGTTCTTCAAGCACACTTAAATGAAGACCGAACTTCACTCTACCGTAACAAAGAGTCCATTCCTTTTTTTTCTGCTTTTTTCCGTGAATTTCAATGTTAGGTTCATTCGAGATTACCAACATTGTATTTGGAATGATCATAAGAATATATCCTTCAGTAATTAAGTTATTTGAATTTAAAATTTTTAAATAATGATATTGATGGGATTAAAATTGTATTTAGCAACAATCAAATCGATCCATTTAAAGCAAAGGCAGTATGTTTTTGAAATCAGGTATAATTTAACAGAATCTTTAGGAAACTGCTTCTGACATATAAATGAATATTTGGATAGCCCTTTTCAAAAGGCAAAAGAAGGAACACTTTCTCAACTTAATGATTCCTTTTCTCATTACATATAAAGATATTTATAAATTGATTAAATTTATTAAAGAAAACAATATAAAATTATGAAGTGGAAACCTTTATATAAAAATTTTACATTTTACGGGTTTAAAAGCTGTATTAGATTATAAAATATCTATAGAAATGAAATTGATAGATGTTTTACAATATACGTATATGATAAAATACACAAAATAATCCCGACCGTTATTATCAGCCAGGAATATAAGGTGAAACCGGTTAGAATTATTTTGTGTGTTCTCAGTTATTATGTATTGAAAACTCTGTATATTAGCTTCATCAAAAAGGACAATCTAAAGAATTGTTAATGTTTCCTATAAAAATATAGAAGATTTTACTTCAAATGCAAAACTTCATCTCTTGGAAACAAACTTGTGAAATCATCTTCAAATTTGTGAAATCTTTCTTTTATTTTAACAGAAATCTTAAAATGGACCATGTATGTTGAATAGCAAGAAGATATTAAAATATGATGCTATTTATGATCTTCATTGTTAATGTGAAGAAGTTAGAAATGTTTTGCGGAAAAAATTAATTGCTTACATTTAGACGAATGCTAAAAATATACATATATAGAAAATCACCCCATTATACAACCTCTGACAATTAAGTTCGGTGAATGACGTCACACCCTATCTGTGCGAGCTTTACGCGAGTAACAATGCAAGTGAACACAAGCCCAGTCATTGTTTAAGCAAGTCCAGACAGGTCACGTTTGTGCGTGTAATGGTTTAGCAGATGCTCGTTTCTTCAGTTGAAGGTGTAGCGTGCGCACGTAACTGTGGATAATGGATCAAAGAGGAACACTGCCGTAATCATGCAACAGCTTCTGGCCAACAAAGGGGTCGTATCCATAGCTCATCCACCTTATTCACCAGACTTGGCACCGGCAGACTTTTTCTTGTTCCCACAAAGGGACACAGATTTGCGGACATTCCAGACATTCAAGCAAATGTGACACGTGAACTTAAAGCCATCCCTAAGGAGCTTTCAGGACTTATACACCCGATCCCAAAAGTGTATTGCCTTCCAGGGTGATTATTTCGAAGGACAATAAAGTAAATGTGGCTCTATCTGTTTTGCATTTTGTTGTGTGAACTCATTCACTGAACTTAATTGTCAGAGGTTGCATATTTAGTAATACGCTAACTGTATTTATGTAATATGTATTAACACACGAGAATAGAAATTAAAATAAATGATGCCGTCATTGCGGATAAAGAGGGCACGTTTTATAATTGCTACAGGCGTGGAAAATTTTGTCACTAAAATGTATAAATGTGAAAAATAAACTGACAATCATTGAATTAATTTAAAAAAATTTTGATTTCAATTTTTAATTTCAAATTTCATTTATACATATTCGTACATTCGTATTGTATATAATCTCAATAATATAGGTTTTAAACATGTCTAAGAAGAGGGGGGGGGGCGGAGGAGGGGACAAAAGGGAAGGGGAAAATGGGACTTTTAGCCTCCTTCTCAGTCAAAATATAGAAGCCTTTTGCCTCAAAGCTTCAAAATAAGTATTACATAAAAATGTCCGAACGTTCTAGCTTTGTCAGAAATTTTAGTTCATTAAAATTCAAATCTAATTATTTTGTGAAATTGCTTATCCCCAACGAGATAGAATTGCATAGAGTGGCTATACATCCGCCATGTTTGAAGATAAGTCTGTCCGCCATTTTCTCTATATTCAAAGGGGCGTAGCAGACCTAAAACTAAAGCATGGCCTCCTATGGGCATAGTTGAAGAGGCCATGACCAAGCAGCGATTTTCAAACCTCGTGTGTGCCGCAAAATATTTTCACAAACAGAAAATCAAATAAAAGCCTTTAAACAGATTTAATTATTACATTTTTATTACAAATTAAAATAAGTTTTTTTGTTTTGTTTTTGTTTGTGTTAATAACTAAATCCCAAAAAAAGTATACTGTTATTTAGATCATCATAATTTGGTAAATGTGTATTTTAGTATACCAAGATTCATACTAATTCAGGATTCGTTAATACTTACGGAAAATAAAGATAAAACTTAATGAAATGTTAGCACGCTAGCTGCATATACTTTCAATATAATTTCTTATGCAAATTCCGATTCATCCGTCGCTAAAAAGTTGGTTATCTTGACCGCTACACTGTAAATTGACTTTGTAAGCCCTAGGTTTGTAGGCTTAATTAATACGAGCTGATTAGCATGAGCCTTGGTAGAGTTCTCACACTGTAAGGTGAAATGTAAGAGTTCACTTTATCGCGCTCAATAGGTAGGGATAGCTAGGGAAATTTTTTTAAAATGCTCTAATTTACTTAAATCCTGGCACTTCAACAATAGGCTGCAACGAGCGATTGCAAGCAGGCTTGAGTGAAAAAAAGCTTTAGGGTATAAAGTATAGTATCTCTATGACGTCCCTACCTATTGAGCGCGATAAAGTGAACTCTTCCATTTCACCTTACAGTGAAATAAAAAAGGTTGAAAGACCCTAAATTAAAGGGAAATAAATAACTAATGTTTATTATTATTATTATTATTATTATTATTATTATTATTATTATTATTATTATTAGCATACTTGGACTTATCAGCAGATCAACTCATTCATTTAAAAGACCCAAGTGCCTTACCGTTTTATTTAAAACTCTTGTCATCCCACGTCTTCTTTTCTGTTCCTGTGTGTGGAATCAATTAACACAAACTGATATTACAAAACTCCATAGTGTGTTTTTACGCTTCTGTAAAATTATTTTCAGGTGCCATTTTATACATCGTTTGGACTTTAACATAGATAACATACTTAAAGAAGTTCGTTGCTTTTATTTACGTCAACTAATAGCAAGGAATGATCTAGATTTTCTGGACAAAGCTATTCATAATATCATTGATTGCCCAAGTTTTCTCATTGTTTTTAACTTAAATGCTTCCATATATCAAACACGATATAAAATATATTTGCTATGTTCAGAAAAACAATTCAATTAATCCGTTTACCAGATCATTATTAAAGTATAACAAACTGAGTGATTTTATAGACATCTTTAACTCTGACTATTATGCTTTTTGTAATGAACTTTTAAACTATTTTGATAATATGTCAACGAGTCACTTTGTCTATTTTCATATGTTCTGTAACTGATTTTTGATTGTACCTATATGGATTAATTACCTCTTATATGCTTTGTCTTGATAATATGGTGTTATCAAGTTTTTAAGTCCTGATTTAACTCTGTTAATGATTATTTGTATCCATATTCAAATTTTCTGTCTTATTTTATTACTAGCAAAGGTACCCGGCGTTGCCCGGGATAATTACTTGGATGTAAACCGAACAATCTCAAAAAATTAAATTAAATTTTGCAATATCTTAAAAATAAACACATGAAAATGCTTAGTATTAATACAGTAAAAATTCTTAATGAAAATTCGAAAAAAATCTTTTTAAAGGCTCACAATGGATGGATCGCTTCAATAATTTCTTACTCAGATAATCTTACTTCAGATGTACACTTGATGTTGTTGCAATTTCCACTCTTCTCTCGCTGTGTTGAAGCAAAATTTGGCTTTTCATCACTTTGGGTAGTCTAGCGGTCGCCAATTCTTCTATTTACTTGCTTCCCATTTGCTCAATACAGCACGGAGCGAAAGGTTTGCTTTATCTGTCGTCTTTCCACTCTTTCTCAATAGTCTGCTAACTCTTCATTATCTCCAGCTACTGATCATTTTTAAAGATTTTCAAGAAATTGTTAAGTACTAAGAACTCTCTTTTCTAAGAAAAACCTGAATAACAGGAATTCTATGCATTGTTACAAATTGAAACTTATCCATATTGCATCATCATTTTATGTTCATTGTTATAATTCTTGGAAAGGATTGCTTTATCATTGCATCATCATTTTGAGCTCATTGTTATTGGTGAATTGCGTGTTGAAACCATTGTTGATACCTATTGTTGCACAAACTTTTATTTGCATTGTTGGTCATGAGATATATATTGTTGGTCCGTGCAGAGTGTTTGTGAATTGCGTGTTGATACCATTGTTGCAAAAACTTTGTCTTGCATTGTTGGTCATGCGATATTTCTCATTAATATGCCCTGCCATAACCATGTATATCGATTTTTTATCGATAATTATTATTTTTTCGAAATCTGAAGTAGACAGTGACCTTCCTCATGCTTTGAAGGTCATGTATGCGAAATTTCATCAAGATCGGACTAAAACTGTAGATTTGTATAAAAAACAGACCCACAGACAGACAGACCCACAGACAGACCCACAAACATCCTTCTTTATATAGATAGAAGAAGATTATTTTTAGTGTGTCGTTGTTAAAGGTTCATTTTCAACTGCTTTCGTCAGTTAAAACAAATAAAATTGAAATTGAAAATTGAAAATTATTATTATTAATATTATTATTATTACTAGTCCTTTTAACCCAAAAGCTCTTTACCACGATTGGATCAAAATGTCTTCAATTCGTCTGCTTTGCAGTGCGTATACTTCCAAAACATCATTTACATTAAAAGATTAATATGTATTGAAAACTCCATCCAAAGTTTAACCCACAGTTATCGGGATCGTATTCATTCAATGCATTTAATAATATTAGGATATAACGTTCGATTTTGCTGTTACGGAAAAAATTATAGATGACATCTAGTAAAGTGTGTATACATATTTTTGGCGGTCTCTGTATATAAAGTACCAACTTCGTATTGATATCTTCCTTTGGTCAAGAGATATAGCGAGAAATATGGGTTGCAGGAAAATCACGCTGTATTATTCGCAACAAAGTAAATACAGTGGGCTCACTCTATATTATAAAAACTCGGGGGAAAAATTGCTAAAATATAATTAAATAAATAAAGCAAAAACAGATTAACCCAAAAATAGACACTGACGTTCTAACTACACACTTAGTTCTGGATATTGAAATTCTGCAAGGAAGGACAAGGATATTATGCATATAGTGATTGAAAATATAGTGGTGAAAATGTGGCGAGAAATCGAGTATCCAGTTAAAATATGGAGCACAAAATAAGTTTACAAAAAAATTAAAATAAAAAAACAACAAAAAATTAATCAAAACAAAAAATAACTCAGTTGATGGAAATAAAAATATCATGTTTATGTGAAAGTTTCTAGATTATTTGCCACATAACAATTACATACAGTAAATGTTGAATGCTTTAATGTTCTCGTCGACACGGTTACCAGATAGAGTTAGAGAGAAAATTTAATAGAAACGATAGAAATGTTTCTTAAAACAACGGGAATTTTTTCAAAGATTATTCTTTTATTATAAAAATGAGGTATTTCGAATGCAGAAATCTTAGAAAGTTTAAAACTAATCTAACTTAACTGAACTTTATGAAGTTTAAATTTATGCAAGTGAAATTAAAGTGAATTAAAAATATATTTCATTGTATATAGCCTATTTTTAATTATAAGCGCTTTCATGTAGAAATTATTTTTTAATCAATAAATATGTAAAAATAATTGAATACTGTATTGTTATTATACTTTTATATTCAACTCTGATTAGATTATCTAGATAAGAGAATATTTACCTTTTAAGTTAAAAACATATAGGTAAGTATCTTCTTATCGGCACAGGGCAGAAAATCTGGTTTGATATTCCCATTGATTTTCTGCTAGTTGCAGAGGTTAAACGTGAGGAATAATGAAACCGAGAGAGAGAGAGAATTATTTTTCTTCTTGACAGTGATTTAGAGGAAATGGAAGAAGAAAAATGACAAGTTGGTTGTCCTCCTTGAATTTCTATAATGGAAGTCTTAGTAGTAGCAACGATGATACCAGAGATTAATAAAAGTATTAATCATTTAGAATAGGAAAAGTTCATCTTTTAATAAACATAAAAATGCACTTTCTACCAAGGAGCAATTTATCTATTGTCAGATTCGTATCATCACACTTCTCATCTTCGCATTTGTTTGCGTATTTTTGAGGAGTCATTCTTTAATACGGATGAAAACTAACTAAAAGAATGTTAGATATTGACGAAGAAATTTACTCAAACATTAAAAATAAGTTACAGTAATAAATTTTTTTCTTATAGTAAAAAAATATTTATAAGAATAGTGAAAATGGTTTTTTTGAACACATGAACTTTTAAATAATTTTACGTTAGCGATCTATATTTGGAAAAAACCTGACCATGTTATTTTTGATTAAATATAATAATTTCTAAATAATTGTGGAGTTTCGTTATTTATTACTTATCCTTGTATAGAATGACTAGACGTTCTTTCTTCTTTATTAAAGACTCATTAAAGTATAACAAAATTTTATGTGAATATTAAAACTTTTTTTATATTTGGCGGACAATATTAGACATTTGAATGTGCCTTATAATTCAGATTAAGCTGACTGTTGGAACAAGATAGGTATTAAGTGTGGTTCCTTTAGATAAATAGCTAATAAAGTTGTACTTTATAGCTGTCTTTTATGATATAGAGTGGCACTGCCCGTAAATTTGATGGCAAACGATAATATCTTTATATCAAGTAGGCAGCTTACGTGTGACGCAGATTTTTCTACCTTTCTTTTCTTTCGAATCTGATTTCAGCGATTTCTGTTCATATTCATTTTTATTTCTCTATTTTTTTTTCAAAATAGATTAAACTGTATCCCAATCAGAATTGTATTGATTGAAGTTCTATTATCTCGAAGACTGTATCAGTTACACGGAAAATTAAAAAAAATTTCTTCCTTCTATAAATTACAAATAATTTGGAAACAGTTTTCACATTTTTTTGGAAACAATAAAGGAAACATATTTTTTTTCAAAAACTGGGACGCTTAATTATCTTATATAGCCAAAAGAGAATAGTGAAGACTTACTTAGTTATTGCTCATTTAACGGAAAGTCTCCCAATTATCTTAATTTTTTTTTCTTCTAAAAACATTTTTATAAACTTCACTGCGATATTTTTTATTTAATGTAATCCAATACGTCTATACAGGGCCTGTATGGCCAGAAGCTGACGAGTTGGGTCCTGGATGAACCTGGTTTAACGACTGCTGTATGGTGGTCGCAGCAGCCGGGTGGGTGAAGATCGTGGGTCACTGATGGTCGCCCATCCTATGACTAGGCGTGCCTGATGTTGCTTAACTTCACAGAAGTTGTGTCTTCAGTGAAAGCCCACCAGGCCACGGCCTCCCCCAATACAGGGTATATCTGAACGGTTTGTACAAACTTACAACATGAGTTCCTTGTAGCCAGAGAAGTAATATATGTCCCATGAACATAGGGTCACAAACGCTTCCTTCTGGAGATACAACCGTGTGACGTTGTCCTACAATAGCTGGCGCAATTGTCACATCAAATCCGTTCAGCGTTACACTAGGTTTATTTCCGGCTTGTATAGTAACAGAACAGTCCAGACGTGCTCAAAATGACCTCCGTTAGATTCCACGCAGGCCTGCAGACGTCGTTGCATTGACTGGCGAACCCGTTGGAAAATACCGGGTGTGTTACGGATGACATCGCAATTGTCCACGATCCGCTGGCGAAGAGTATCAACATCTGGTACGGGAATGGAATAAACAAGGGTTTCCAAGTGGCACCACAAAAAGAAATCATACAACGGCATACAACGTAACTGTGTTCAGTTGACGAGTAGGACAACGTCGCATGATTGTATCTCCAGAAGGAAGCGTTTGTGACCCTACGTTCTTGGGACATAAATTGCTTCTCTGGCTACAAGAAACTCATGCGGTAAGTTTGTACAGACCGTTCAGATACACCCTGTAAATATAAAAAAAAACATTAATAAAACTAATTTCCTTTCCCAAGTGATTTCTGTCTATGCGTCTAGCCATTTCCATGGTAAATGAAACTTACGTTTCAACTTTGTTTGGAATCGGCTAAGTTGATTAAAATAGCATATCAACAGATAGTTATATAGATAACGACTATTGTCTAAGCGAGAAATAATAGGCTCCATTTTGCACGTTGTATATTCTTTTGGAATCGCTTCGTGGACAGCATTTGCATTTGATTTTTCTTCATCGAAAAGAGCTTATCCTTCAATTTTAAGAAGAGCCTCCTCATCGAGTTCCTTTACCCCTTCTTAAGCAAAAATAACCAAAATATGTAAAAATATGCACAACACTCGAAATATGCAAAACATGACCTAAAACCAGAAATATGTATTTATATGCACAATAAATCTTAAGCTTCGAGGTCCAGAGGGGGGCTAAAAGTGCATAAAACATCATTTAAATAACGAATATGATTTACCCAGAATAATATCTTTGTTATATTTAAATTTAATTTAGGAGCAAAAGTAAAAAAATCTTTAAGGATGAAACCACAATGTAAGGGACAGAGATATGGAGAATGTCTTCCTAACTCAAATAGACCCAATATGTATATTTATTTAAAACATTGCACCCTACAAGGGATATCTAATATTTATAAATTAGCGTTTCTGTAAATTAAAAATATATTGCCATAGAAGTTTATGTACATGGTCCTTATGATTATAACAATTGGCATTACAATTCATAACTTGATTTATCTATTTAAAAGAAAAAACGAAAATAAAAACTAAATATAAATACGAAAACAATGTTTCGAAAACGAAAGCGGATGTTTCATGGAATAGCTAAGCGATTTACTTCACGTTAACGTCTATTGGCTGGCGTTAGAAATGACGTCATCCTGTCGTTCAACTTATGTGGCGGCAGCCATAGAGTGGAAATTTTTGTGGCAACAATGATTATCACGCCCTGAACCGCGTGCTGCACGAGCAGGCTTATTCGAGAGCAAATGGATTTTGTACAACTGAGAAACAGCAAGTCAGCAAGGCAGCGGTTCCAAGCAGTTTCTTGTGTTCACATACGAAAGGTCCGAAAATGTCGCAAGCAGCCGCTGCACACTACATGAAAAAAATCCACGCTCAATCAACCCATATAAAACGTATGGGCTTACATGAAGCATAAGCTTCGCAGGAAACGCACCTGGAGTTTGATTCCGCT
This sequence comes from Rhysida immarginata, assembly GCA_023313115.1. Lineage (NCBI taxonomy): Eukaryota > Metazoa > Arthropoda > Chilopoda > Scolopendromorpha > Scolopendridae > Rhysida > Rhysida immarginata. The sequence goes on along the minus strand of JAHWFO010019190.1, from coordinate 42,970 downwards.
GACTCGATAAATTCGACAGATTTGGAAGTCTGCACCGCTAGAGTTTCCTGTTAGCTTAGTAGAAAACATGCCCCGGTATTTGTAACGGTATTTTCTATTTAAGGTAAAGTTTGTTTAATATAAAGATAATTAATATTATCTCAGTCTAAAGTTTAACTTCAAGTTTAGTAAGTTAGCTGCTTTGTTTTAACTATCGTACCGTTACAAAACGTAATTAGTATATTTGCGACGGTTCTTGGCACAGATGAAGAGAAACAGATGGGAAACTACCACGTGACTGGAAATCACTACGTCATTTTTCAATGCTACTTTCATGGCGCTAGTGAGGACACAATTTTGAAAATAATAAATAAAATAATAAAGCAGTTTATGGAAGAAAGTAATTGGACACCCATCCACCCGGTAAAAAATGGACCTTTCCGCTACCACACTTGTCACTACTGTATGGAAATGCAAAGATAGTCATCAGACAACACCATTGACTCTAACTGAAGCATCATGCCGCGACAGGCGGAGCTGACAGAGTTCGAAAAAGGTGTCCTGGTTGGAATGTCGCTCCAAGGCGCATCCATACGAGAGATTGCCAGCAGCCGGAACCACCCGAAATCAACAGTGGCGTAAGTGCTGAAGAAGTACAGGAGCAATGGACATTGTACGAATGCACCAAGGGCTGGTCATACACCTGTATTGACCGACAGGGACCGTCGGGTGCTGCAGCGGGAGATACGGAAGAACCGACGTTCGGGGAATTCCAGCAGGCATCTGGATGTCACGTATCCACCAAGAACCTCCGAAAGGAGGCCCACATGCTGAACTGTCACGGCAGAGCAGCAGTCCCCGAGCCGCTAGTCACACCGGCGAACAAAACGAACAGACTGCAATGGGCCAGGGAACGCAAAGATTGGACCGTTGAGGACTGGAAACGTGTTCTCTGGAGCGATGAATCCCGCTTCACATTGTTTCGATCGGATGGCAGAGTTTGGGTGTGGCGTTTACCTGGAGAACGGCTCCTTCCTGAGTGTATCATCCCAACAGTGAAGTTCGGCGGAGGAGGAATTATGGTATGGGACTGTTTTTTGTGGTATAGCGTAGGCCCGGTAGTGAAGGTGGGGCACCATCTACGGACTACACTACCATCCTGGACAATTCCGTTCTAGAGCCATGCCTGTACCAAGACGACAATGCCAGGCCACATGTTGCAACTCATACCCTGCAATGGTATGCCGATAATAATGTTGAACGCATGCAGTGGCCAGCCCAGAGCCCCGACCTGAATCCCATCGAACATCTGTGGGATGAAGTCGAGCGTCGGTTGAGGGGTAGTAGCCCACTCCCCAAAACACTACCTGAACTGTGGACGGCTGTACGGGACATTTGGCGGGAGATTCCTGTGGGGGGGTCGTACGTACTCTTGTGGAAAGTATGCCCCGGAGAGTGGCCGCCGTGATAGCAGCCAGAGGGGGGCCGACAGGATATTAGCTGTTATCAATAAAAGCAAATAAACGCACTGTGCGAGGTGTCCAATTACTTTCTTCCAATCAGTGTATATTAATACTTATATAATGTTAAAACACATAAATTTTTATTCAAAAATTAAAAATGTTTTACTTAAACGAAATATATTGTCTTGTTGAGTTGTGTAACGTGATCACTTACATGTTTATATTAGCTCGCCATTGCACATGATAATCAGAGACCATCAATAAGAAATGGTTGGCATGCAATAATAATTTCTTTTCATCTGTGATAATCCACCATGCATCGTAGAACCGGTTTTCTAAATTTTTAATTAACCTGAAAAGAGCGTTAAGCAAAGTATTTATCTGACGTCATATATGACTTCCCTCTCCCACAATGACGTAATCATGACGAAACCGACAGTAGCGCCGCAAGGCCAGGAGTGTTTTTAAGAAAAATTTCATTGGTTGCCTTTCGTCACGTGATCTCAGAAAAGTTTCCCTTGCCACTATAGAGTTTCCCCTCTGTTTCTTATTCCTCTGTGGTTCTAGATAGCAAACCGTTACAGCCATTAGATTTCATTCTCTATCTTATCTGAAAATGCGTATATAAAAAAAATCACTCGGATGACCATCAACATATTAAAGTGTTACATCCGCAGCATCACTGCATCCATCCCCACCGACATGTTGGAATATGCTATTGCAAATAGCTGCCGCATGTAGAGCTGTATTTAGCATAGATGGATTCTCGGTTTTAATATTTACTGTAAATTCCGATGTAATTCATGTAATGAAATATGCAACACTTGGGCCTTTGCGACCTACGCGGCACCTAGCGTGATCTGAATTCCCTAAATGGAAAATTACGGAACGTCGATGACCATTATATGATGAAACATAGTGTACTGAAAAAAACTCTTTTCCATTATAATTGATATATTTTATTAATCACATTTTAATTCATACTTTATTATTTTAAAACATTGAAGAATCAATTAAATGTTTATTTAGGGTTTATGATGTTTTTCGAAGTCTTCATCAAATTTTTAATTCATGCGCTTGTTAAATTTCTATTGCTTCGAAGTGCTTAATTTATTTCTATAGATTCCTTCCTCTCTACAGTTAAGAATAATGTTCCGATTGAAAAAAGCGTTACGAGTGATGCAATTTTTTTTTTGCGCCATACAAATACACCGAAGCCAACGAGAAAGACAGACGTCGAAGCGGAAAAGTCACCTGACCATCTGGGTCTGAACAACAATCCAACTTTCACTGTTTCCATCTTGGATGTTAACAATCAGTGTTTTTCCGTTTGTTGGAAACAATGAAGGTTGAATTATCGCTAGGACCCAGATGGTCAGTGACTTTCTTGTTGGGACTCGAAATACACTCGTTTTGTGATTTTAGACACTGCGAAAAGCTTGCTGTGGTCCCACATTCGATTGTGAGCACAGCGTGAGTAAGGAGACGCACCTTAAACATAGACGGTGTGTTTACTGGACATAACGTGAGACTCGATACCCGTGCTTATAACTCATACATCAGATATCATAAGCTATTATTCAGTTTTACCACTGCACATGATTCTTTAGACTTGTGCATTGATAAATAAATAAAAGGATTATGTATTGTGTAAATTATTTATTTACTTCTTGCACCTAAGAACATTATCATGCTTTAATGCTTCGGACTGCAGATTCGAAACTAAGTAACTTTTTTTTTCTCTGCGGATTCTTTAAAATGTCCCTTTACATATACATAAAATAATGACTTCCTTGTATTTTATTATTTTTCAAATAAATATTTATTAACAAGCAAAATGCTCTCAGATTTTATGCCTACTTCTACAGTGATAAAATTATGAGAATATAATATAAAAGAATGAAAACCGCCCTAAGTCATTCAAACATGCCAGGTGTTTGTTTTATATTATTTACATAACAAATTACAGAAGATAAATGACTTTCTTCTGTTGAATGGGATATATTTATTCCAAAACATTGTAAGAAATTGAATGTATCGAAATTAAGTTATGGTTTCCTTTCCTTCAAAAAGGAGAATACAATAAAATAAAACTTTATTTCTAGCCTTTAAACACTATTGGTAAACTGTTACATAAATCATTGTAATATTGATATCTATATAAAAGCAAGAATGCATGAATTGTATTATTATATGTAACCCACAGAGAAGATGTAACCGGATTGAATCATTGAAACGACATCTACATCTTTGTATATTCTTAGTTCTAGTAGACCATACATTAATAGTGGTCTTCATGAATAAACTTTCTCTATTTTCCATTTTATTTGTATTCACCTTAAGATCAGTAAAATAGTTTTAATGGATATCTTAGATAAAAATCATATTTAGTTCCTTTTATTATTTAAGCAATTCTATTTATATTTCATTAAATGATCATTAAATTAAATATAAAATAATGAAGTATAAACAGTCATAAATGCCATGATTCATTTAAATAAAGTATAAACTAGTTTGACTGATTTAATTGATATTTATCGTGTATGTTATTTAACCCATATTTTTTCTCCTGAATTTTTGAATAACTATTTACGTAAACACCACTTTAAATACTGATATTCGTCCTGACATCTTTATGAGTAATTCATCTTCACTTTCCTCCAGGGAACACCTCATCAGATTTGATTTATGTGATACGTTGACCTGCATTTTAAAGTCACGCATCTGCAGATAAACAAGATATAGTCTTGACATCCTCATTTTATCGGGGAAAAAAGAACAAAGTATAAATTATATAGAGTGATATAAAAATAGATTTACTTTTTGTCTAAAATTTTTGCAAAATTGTTTTATCCGCATATAAAACCATTTTATTAAAACTTCAATGAAGAAGGTACATTAAAAAATTAATTAATTTATAATGAAAAAATTAAAGAAATATCGATTTTCTTTCTAAGAAAAAAAAATCGCCATAAAGCAGTATATGTTCGCCGAGGACCTCATTATCGCGGAAGTGACTCTGGGAAAAAAAGGAGGAAAAAGCAACTGTAAAGGGAATTCTTTCCCTCCATTCTCCAGTAATGATTCCAGGCCAACTTCAACCAAGTTAGTAATTAAATGAAAAGGGAAACAATTAAAAATGTTTAGTGGGGAAGTACAAAAGCTAATGAACATGTTCCAATGGAATAAAAAGTCTTTGATTATGGGGACTTAAATATGCTAACGTTTTTAAATTGAATTTTGTGGACTTAAGCAAACTTTCAATTAGGAGGAAGGAGCTATTGAAATGTCTTTTTTAGGAATGGGTTTAGCCAATCGAATGTAAGTGGATACAGTAGAAACTCGCTTTTTTTTCGAAGACAAAATTTAATCATCTCTAAATTCATGACAAGGAACGCTATAATGACAATGAACGCTGAAACTTTTGTAAAGAATAAGGGATGGACTGGCTCAGTCCTTTGAATTTAATAACGAGAAAAACAGAAGAGATAAGTTCAAATACAAAAAAGGTCTTAATTCTAAGTTCAAATACAAACGGCAAGTTTGTTCTGACATCCATTTAACTCACAAATCATACGTCAGATTTTAAAAATTGATCGAATCACAATTATGGAGACAATCTAAATAAAATTAACAGTTCCGACGTTTTCCTGAATATGATTTGCTTCTGAAAACAAATTTAGCAGTTAATAAAATGAGTGCACATTTTACAAACCCGTGTTTTGTTGTACAATCGACAATCGAACAGTGGAATGTCAATATACTTGCATGGTATAGTGTATCCATTCTTCCACAACAAATATCACAGAAAAAACATGCAGCTAGATAAAAAGCCTTACATACCTAAGAGGTCTTCCACAAAATACGGAAGGGAAAATAAGATTGACGAATATTAAAATATTCAGCTTCCCAAACTACTGAAACAAACCAAAAAAAGAGAAAACTATAAAAATACGCAAACCTGGAGGATGAAAGGATATTTCTTATGATCCAAACAATTTCCAGTAGTTTGGGAAGCAAACTTTGTTAATGTCATTCAAGTCCTCATCTACAAGGTGAGTCAAAAATCACCGTACACCCTGTTTTTTTCGAAAACCTTGCAGGAATTGGGAAATCTGAATATTCCAGTAAGGTATGGGTGAGGTGGTCTATCTTTTACGGTATGTACCGAACATGGCCGCCATGTTGAAATCGGCTATCTTGAATTTAAGTCAGTTTTTTAAAATGGAAACGGGGTCGTGTGATATATCAAATAACATCAGCATTTTCTGACAATTTCAGTAAATTCCTGTAAACAGATTTGAAGTAGCAGTTATGGTTCAAAAGTTACAACACATTTTGTTTCATTTTGTAGTAGGTAACTGAAGATGTCTTTGACCCGGAGGAGAGAATTGAGGTCATTTTGAAGTCTGGAGAACGAAGTTACCGTGTCATAGCTGCAGATTTTAACAACCGGCACCCAGAAAGACCTCCAAATTCACACAACACTGTCAGGTGCTTAATTAAGAAATTCCGAGAAACTGAGACTGTGGTTGACAAGGCACGGAGTGGCCGTCCAATAAGTGCTTCTGACGAGACAACCTTAACAATGGTTTTGGCGTCCTTCGTCAAGAGCCCACAACGCAGCTCGTGACGTTTATCAGCAGAATATGAAATCAGCCAGTCATCGATCTACGAATCCTTCATGCTCATCAATGGCATCCATTCAAGATTCAGATACTCCAGCGCATAGCGTATGAGGATGACCCAGACAGACGTATGCAGTTTTGTGCGTGGGCCCTAGAGCAGTATCGACAAGATCCCTCTTTTGAACAAGGTATCTTGTTAAGTTTTTAGATGTTCAATTTCCTGGTCATTGGATTGGTCGACGTGGTACTGTGGAATGGCCATCCAAATCCTATATAGGAAGTCCTAAAATTTAGACTTTCACAAAATGTTTTGTCTCAAATTTTCTCAAACATTGGCCAGATAAGGCTATTTTGGAATGATGATTTTCAGACAAATTCGGCCATAGTCTACAAATACTCATTGACATTTTTACTCTGTCTCTTTTGGTTTCCGAAATAAAAATCATGTGACACCTTAAGTGGCGTCGAACATCAATTTTAACAATAGCATGAAATTCGTCACCTGCTAGTTGCTATACAACTACAATAACAGTTTTTTAATTGGAGTAACGGTTTTTAGGATATTTGGCCACTACATTTTATTTATATATAAACAGGGTGTTAAAAATGCCTGCTACCAATCTCAATAGCTCAATAATTAATGGGAATTTCCAGATTTTGAAAAAATTATCTCCTATCAAATCATTACAAATAAAACTACAACCCCTGGTAAAAAGTTTGGAATCACTACTTACTGAAACCGTTGCATTGGAGATATAAAACAAATTTCAAAACATTGTGTACATTTATGAAAAAAAATAAGTGCGGAGTTTATTCAACAAATGATATTTACACACAACTTTTATTGTGTATATAAAATATTTATACAAATATTACAATTTAAATTTGAAAACTATTGGGAAAAAATTTGGAATCATCAAAAGTTCAGGAAAAAAAAAATTGGAATCGTGCAATATTTAGCGTGAAATCGATGCTTTACCTACCTTTTGAAAATGGAACATCTCACGAATTTGAATATTATAATGTTTTCTACATATTAGTACAAAACTATTCTTGGGTTACTTGCTGATTCCACAAGAATTTGCTGGAGTAAAATGGGTCCTGTCAAAGAATTGTCCGATGCCATGAGAAACCACATTATACAACTTTTACGTGAAAATAAGACTCAAAGAAAAGTTGTAGCAATTATGAAATGTACCCAAACAACTGTTGCTAAAATATGGAAAAAATTCCGTGAAGATGGTGATGTCAAAACAAAACATCGTAGCGGACGACCAGAGAAAACAAGTGCCATGCAGGATAAGATGCTTAAATGCAAGAAACATTCACGTACCAATGTTTGCGACAAAACTGTCCGGATACGATTAAACAAGATGGGCTATCGATTTAGAAAGGCAAAGGTGAAACCAAAACTTACTGCTCGTCACATAAAAATACGACTACAATGGGCTAAAAAAACATTCACACTGGATCTTAGAACGCGTGTGATGTTTAGTGATGAGTCCCGGGTGTGTGTCACCTGTGGTGATGATGATGGACGGTTTGTGTGGCGTCTTTCATCAGAAAAGTTTGCCAAAGATTGCCTAAGATCTAAAATGAAGTTTCCTCGAAGTATATGTATTTGGGGATGTCTTTCTTTCCATGGTCTTGGGCATTTGTGTATGTTTACCTTGCTATTTTAGAAAATTTTCTTATACTATCAGCTAAAGATGCATTCGAAAATGATAATTTCATCTTCCAAGACGACAACGCATAGTGCCACAGATCCAAAAAAGTCAAGGAATACTTGGAAGAATGCAGCATACCAACACTGCCATGGCCACCAAATAGTCCGGACCTTAACTAACCCAATTGAAAATTTATGGGGAATTCTGAAGAAACAAATTGCCAGGAAACATCCAAGTGATCTAGAGGAACTTAAAACAGCAATTCGTGAAAGCTGGTCAGAATTTGATATTTCAACGTGGCAATCACTAGTTGAATCCATGCCTGATCGTGTGAAAAGTGTTGTAAAGGCTCGAGGAGGAGCCACAAAGTATTAACTTTGTTTTAAATAATATGATTCCAATTTTTTTTTCCAACAGTCTTCAACTCTGCACTTATTTTTTTCATAAATGTACACAATGTTTTGAAATTTGTTTATATCTCCGATACAACGGTTTCAGTAGGTAGTGATTCCAAACTTTTTACCAGGGGTTATAGTCAAGACTAGCTTAAATATGTGGATAAGAATATACAGTACAATAACGAATACGTAAAAAGCTCTTTAACCACAACGTAAAACGCAAAAGGAATCCAGACAGAGAATAAACAAATTAAATAGAAAAATAAACAAAAGAAATTTTATAACGAATCTTAAACAAAAAATTTGAATACAAAAATTATAGGTAATAAACAAATGCCACGCAAAGTCAAAAAGAATGAAACAAAAATCAAAAATAAAAAAGAGAAATATAGAGAGAAGAAATTAAAGAATTTTAAAATATAGTAAAAAATAAAATGACGAAAACAAAATTTCTTTTTTTGATTTTATATTTCTTTAATGTTTTCTTTCTGTATTTCTCGTTTTTGTTTGATTATTATTTCTGATTTTGCTTGCCGTTTGTTTGTTACCTATAATTCTTTGTATTCAAATTTTTTGTTTAAGAATCGTTATAAAATTTTTTTGTTTATTTTTCTATTTAATTTCTTTATTCTCTGTCTGGATTCCATTTACATTTTACGTTGTGGTTAAAGAGTTTTTTATGTACTCGTTATTGCCTATCAAATCATGTGTGGGCTTTTAACAATGATCTTAATTTTGACCTTCACATTTAATTTCTAGGTCAAATTTAATGCATAATAAAAACCGTAAGAGATAGGGAAAAAAAGTCAATTAGAAAATTGTACAGTACCCTATAATTAGTCTATATCATTTATCCGATTTGATATTCCAACAACGGTTACCTAATAAAAGAAGTAATTTTGTGACTATAGGAATGTAAAGCTATAGAAAACACCAATAGGTAATTACGAAAGTAAATGTTCAATAAGTTGACTGTCAGATGCTACACACAATACTGCACGATGTTTGATGTATCGATGCACAGCTCTCATTGTTGTAGTGGTTATTGCTGCACATGAAATTGTAATTCTCTTCTGAAGTTCAGTTAAACTTACTGGTGGTGTTTCATAAACTGTATTTTTTACATGGCGCCATAAGAAGAAGCCCAGAGGTGTAAAGTCTGGTGAACGGGGTGGCCTTGTGACTGGTCCACCTCTTCCAATCCATTTATCTGGATAGATCAAGTTTAAACGTGGTGCCATGAAAAATCTGGATTAGCACCATTCTGCTGAAAAAAAATTTCACAACGTTCTCTAATAGCATCTCTTCGATAAACTTTTGCAGAACATTGTTTAGAATAGGATCTCGATAACTCTGGCCAGTGAGATTTCCATCGTAAAACACTGGATCAATAACTTGATTGTTGAACATGCCACACCAATATTTGTTCCCCAATTCACGTGGTGAGCAGTCTGTCTTAGCCAATGAAGATTTTCATTGGCCCAGTAATGGAGGTTTTGTATATTAACACCATTATGTGCAAATTATGACTCATCTGACCACAAAATTGTAAACTGTGGGTCATCATCAATTTTACAAAATAGCCAGTTACAATATTCTGAACGTATTTCATAGTCACGTGCTTTAAGGCTTTGATGCCAGTGTACATGAAATGGATAAAATTTATGATCAAAAAGCACATTCCACACTGATCCTACACTGCAACCAATATCATCAGCAATGGAACGTATGTTAGTATGTGGATTAACAGGAACTTCAGCAAGAACCACTACGGCAGTGTCCTCATTGCATGTTGTTGAACACTAAAAATGTGGAATAAGTTTTCCAAAGGCTTGTCTTGAAGGAAGGCGGCGATTTGGATATCTTTTAGCATGCATTTGGGTTGCAAGTACAACATCTTGTTGAATTGCACCATAACAGAATACTAGTCAACCATTTCATTTTGAGGGTACTCTGCCATTTTTTGAAAAGTTACCATTCACACACTGATCAGGGTCAATGCTGTGACCTGAAATCAAATGAAATACGTATTAGTACGTGTATCAGCAAAATTGATGATTGAAAATCCTGATCATAAAATTATTTTTTATTATTTAACCATAGTTGCAAAATCAAATCGGATAAATGATTTAGACTAATTTCAGGACGATATACAATTTTCCAATTGATTTTTCCCTATTTCTTACGGTTTACATTATACATTAAATTTGACTTTGAAATTAAATGTTAAGGTCAAAATTAAAATAACTGTTAAAGAGCCCACAACTGATTTGATAGGAGATAATTTTTTTCGTAATCTGGAAATTCCCATTAGTTATTGAGATACTGAGACTGGTAACCGACTTTTTGAACAAACTAATCAATAAGGAAACTTTATTTATCAGCTATTCGAATTTAAAACTTTAACAGCTTTCGCATCATTGAAATATCAGTACCTTAGATGCAAACACTCTGTTGAAAGCCTATTAAAATTATGAACTGATTTACCAGCCTAGCATCTACACGCAAAGTGCAATTTAGAAAAACCATTCGTTTAATCCGTCCTTTTAAAAGATGGTCTTCTTAACTTTCTAATGAGAAAGAGTCTTGGTTCAGAGAAAAGATCTTCTTTAGCTTTGCGCCAACAAGAGCTTAACTAAATCTTCTTAATTGTCAATAATCCTCTTTAAAAGCGCGACACAGCACCTTATACGTTTCAATATACACGTTTAAATCAAAACACGTTGTTAAATAAACCATTAAGGAGTGGCATAACCAAATACCAAAAGGCCAAACCAGCCTCGTCACATAAACGATTTGAAACATAATTCCAATTTTTTTGAATAGTTTTCGAAACATTATAACATGTTCCACTGAATCAAATTCGGCCGTCTTCAAACTTATTAACTACTCTTAAATATTCGTTCAGGACACGTCGTTACAAGTTGTTTGATATAACACATGCCACACGTTTGCATTGAAAATTTTCAATGGTACCATAATGGTTTCATTAGCACAGGTACCACTGAATCAAACTCGTCCATGTTTTAAGTCTTAATGAGTCATTTTGTTTAATGTATTCTCATTCATATTTTAATGTTGAAAATTTCTAAGAGGGTATCATAATGGTGGCCTTAAAACACGTAACATTTAATTTTGACGATCTTCGAACTATATTTATGAATTAGCGAAAATTACTTAATAAATTTTATATTCGCTCATGCCTCGTCGTTACTTGATGATGAATTACTTGCTGTATCTTAGCATTTCAAATTTGATTGGAGTCATAATGGTATCATAGAGCACGTGCCATTGTACTGATTTCGACCATCTTTGAACTGGTTCGTGAGCCATAGTAATCAACTGACGAAAAAAGATTTTGAAAATCTTTCATAGGCTTCGAGAAGATAGAGTTACAGACGACAGACAGATTGACAGACAGACAGACAGACAGACAGACACGTTCTCCCCAATAATAGCATAAAACACTTTTTGGTATTTAATAATACAGTTCGAAAAGTAATAAACTCTCATAAACTCTAGCATTTAGCCTTTATCATAAACTCTCGTCCTCACACACCTTCTTAGCCTTCATAGCCTTGATTACCCACGTGACCACATAAAAAATGGCGTCCCTTGGTCGTGTTGTAAGCACTTGTAATTTGAGTAAAATTCATTTTTTTTACATTTTACATACGTTTTTACTATTTTAAAGATTTTTATTATTATCTTTATTAATTCAATATACATTATTAACATTAAATTTGTTAAATATAATGATTTAAATCTTTACCGATAAACTTTCACAATTTTAATTTCATAGTCATTTCCAAATTACCTATAAAATTATTCTCTAATCATGTTTATTTTTTTTTCCTCACTCTGACAATTGGGAACACAACAATATTTAACCATAGCAACAAAAACTTTGAACAACAACAATTAAAACTTTCACTTACGATACAGTCAACAAATGCCGTTAACACGTCCAGTATCCGCCATTTGCATTTTGTATAAAAATCAGTGACGTTAAGTGGCAACCAATCACAATACAGGGTGATTCAGAAAGGTAGGACAAGAATGAAATACCATGTACAGTTTGTAGCGGGGAACAAAATGTTTCCTATGAACATGGGTTCGAATTTGAACGATAGCTGAGATATGAACAGAAATAAAAATGCCGCCACCAAGATCAACAAGTTAATAACTCAGGTTCTATAAAGCCTAGATTAATGAAATTTGGAGGAATAACAGGGTACATAAGATTGTGTATACCGTTAAAATTTGATCGAATTCCAACGAGAAGTTTCCGAGTTACGCAGTCAAAATTGTAACTAGTGCTGGTTAGTACTCACAAGTGAACACGTGTTATGATGTTGAACGAGTAACTCGGCAACATCTTGTTGGATTTCGATACAATTTTAACGATATACATTGTTTTATGTACCCTGTTATTCCTCCAAATTTCATTATCCCTAGGCGTTAGAGAACCTGAGTTATTAACTTTTTGATTTTGGTGGGGGCATTTTTATTTCTGTTCATATCTCAGTTAGCGTTCAAATTCGGACCCATGTTCATAGGAAAAATATTGTTCCCCGCTACAAACTGTACATGGTATTTCATTCTTGACCTACCTTTCTGAATCACCCTGTATGTATTATGTGGCGTGTTCAGATGAAACCCGTTCGAGTCAAATAGAATTTGTAAAACGAAGTCAGGGAACAGGAATCGCAGACAAATAGAAAGCGTAGTATTTCGCGAACAATATTGTGCACACGTTTCTCAAAAAAAGTCAGCCATGACGTTTAGGCATGCATCCCACTGTTTGCGGATACGGGAAATTCCTTCCGCAAAAAAAATGATGAGTAACAAAAACAAGCGACCCGGCATGTTGTCTTCAGGAGTGATCATTCTCCATGACAATGCACGCTCATATGTCACAAAAGTTGTTGTGGATTCACTAGTCAAAAAGAAATGGGAGATTCTCAAACATCCTCCTTACAGTCCGGATTTTTCTTCTTTTGACTTTCATCTCTACGAGCCGTTGAAGAAATTCCTCAAGATACAACGATTTAACACCGTTGAAGAGGTACAGGAAGCATTTATGGACTGGTTCAAACAGCAACCCACATCTTTTTTTCGCGGATGGAATTTCCTGTCTCCCCAAACAGTTGGATCCGTGCCTAAACGTCATAGGTGACTTCTTTTGAGAAGCGTATGTACAATACTGCTGCTTCTATTTGCTTATGTTTCCTGTTCCCTGCCTTCTTCTTACAACACCTACTTGAATCAAACGGTTTCATTTGCATATGCCTCCTATAATGCCACACAAAACAATTTCAATTTCAAAACTATTTTCCAAAGTATCACACATACAGACCTAACTGATACATGAAAAGAACCGTAAACTCAATTGGCAGGACGAGCGCAGTACCTTTACAAAATGGCGACAAAGCAGGGAAAGAGTTTCTGTGTATTGTAATATGCGAAATATACATTGTTATTGCAGTGTAGCGTACATTCAGAAAAGCGTACAGAAAAGTACCTTAAGGACCTTGTTTGCGTATCCGCACTGCCAACAAACGCTGATAGATCTCAGGGAACGCATCAATGGTGATAATTGACAGGGGAATGCTATAAAATTATGGACCGATCTCGACTTCCTTTGCACGTGTATCGTGAAATCAGAGGGGTACTCATAGAACAGTTGTGGAATGTGAGAAAAACTTGGTGAGTTTAAGGTTTTTTGAAAAAAATATTATGTTTAGAATTCGAATGAATCATTTGGAATCAGTAACCCTGTAAATGAAGACAAATATAGCCATCGATTCCTGGTATGTCTTCAATGAACATATAGAACACATCAATTCTTTGTATTCTGAAAATATATAATATTCTATTTTGAAATATTCATGAATAAAATCTAGCCTTAGGCCTGCCAGGTAGTTCAGTACCACTGTCATCAATGCTATCGGGAAATACATATTCTCAAGAACAAAATGAAAGATTTTCTTTCCCTGCTGGCTTAGTCGTAAAGACAAATATCCTAGAAGCGTTATTACCTCCAAAAATTCAAGTCAAATATTTCCTGAATATTATTCCAGCTTTTCCTATCATCGATCGATGGCAAAGAACATCTTTAAAATAGATCGAATTAATTACTTCCATGCTATAGCGAACAGTTTAAAGAAAGAACCTGATAATTTCTGGATATATGCCTCCAAAAGCGCTACAAGAACCAACAAGTCTCAACTTGGCGCAAATAATTCTTGTACGACTAGCCTATAATAGTTACATTTCAATCCGTTTCTCAAAGAAGAAATTAATCCTTTTGCGGAAGGTATAGGAAAGATGCGGAAATCCTGATTTCATCTATTCTTTACCACTTTTATCCGAACTTTTTAAAACCCCAATTTTTTCTGATCAAAAAACTATGTTCTCGAACTTAGCAATTAGAAAATGGAAAAGAACTACTATTTTTCGTCTTTCACCATTTTCGATAGAATGACATGACATGCCATATAATACCTTTTGAAAACATTAATACTTCCAAAAACCACGTGACTGATTCTCCCACAATTCCAACCAAATAGGGAGAATTTGGTGCAAACTTCATAGTAATGAATATTTTGCCTAGAGGAATCTGGATACTAAATTTCACTTCAGCTCCAAGCCCGTAATTCCGACCCCAATGGACCAAGTGAAACCAAACTAAACACACCGAGTGAAGAAGCACATTCTGAATTTCAACCTTCTACGTCAACAAATGTAGAAAATATGAAGGGGATAGAACGGCAGACAGACGGACACGCTAAAACCAATGTTTGTCTAATGCCTCTTTCAAAAGATATTACAATATAGCGAACACATTCAATGAAAATTTTCTCCAACGTTGCAATATTTCCAATTAGCAAAGATTCAGACCCCGATGGTCAGATGACTTTTTAGTGCCCAGATCTGCCTTTCTCGTTGGCCTAGGCTCAAGCCATTAAGACGTGATCATCATCCTCCATGAATGCCATCCCCTGATCTTAAGAATATTTTGTGATCACTAGTTCTCACTATCTACATCCAGAAATTCCGTTTCCTAACTCTCAAGAGCTAAAGATACCTGAGTGAGAGCAGGAGATCGTATCAGTAGCGTTCTATATACACAGCTTACAAATACAATTTTAAAATTTTGCTTGTTGAACGTTAGCTTGGGCGACTGTCTCCCTGATTATATGGGAGAACTCTCCAAAAAGAAGCCTTAAAGTTATCAGAGATTAATTCCTCTATAACGGCAGAAACAGAGAGATACGAGGGGATTTCAAAAAATAACGCCACATTTATTTTTTTAACAGAGGAAATATAGTCGCTGTATAAAAGCTAATATAGCCAAAAAAAGGCTGCGTATAAGCAAAGACATTGCTTAACAGGAATTGTTCCTGCGCACGCACACTAAACGCTACCAGTCGTTTTACATATGGCCACCGCTTTCACATCGCTGAAATTCGTGGGGAAATGGTAGAAGTTTAAGTTGCCGACTGAGTGGACTATACCAATGGTGCAAGTCCTGTAAAATGTTTTGGAAAGTCAGTCTTGCCGAAAAACAGCGTTCTGGAAGGCCTGCGTCAGCGGCAACACCACCCATTATCGACCACATCTATATATATATAAAGAAGGATGTTTGTGGGTGGGTCTGTTTGTCTGTACGTTTTTTATACAAATCTACAGTTTTATTCCGATCTTGATGAAATTTCGCATACATGACCTTCAAAGCATGAGGAAGGTCACTGTCTACCTCAGATTTCGGAAAAATAATAATATCGATAAAAAATCGATATTCATGGTTATGGCAGGGCATATTAATGAGAAATATCTCATGACCAACAATGCAAGGCAAAGTTTGTGCAACAATAGGTATCAACAATGGTATCAACACGCAATGCACCAACACAAGGCAGGGATCAACAATCAATATCTCATGACTAACAATGAAAGGAACCGTTTGTGCAAGTGTAATTATCCCGGGCAACGCCGGGTACCTCTTCTAGTTAACAATACAATCAGAGAAAACCGTCGCATTTCCTTGAAAGAAGTGAGTGATACGTGTCACATATCCCATGGATCTACAAAATATATGGTGCATGAGAAGTTTGGATACCGCAAAGTCTGTTCGCGTTGGATTCCAAAACATCTGACACCTAAACAGACCGGCCACAGAATGGCGGGAAGTCTGCAACATCTGCAGTGGTACAACGAGGACGAAAATGCGTTTCTGAATGGCATTGTCACAGGAGATGAGTCCAGGGTCTTGCACTTCACACCTGAACCTAAAACTGAAAGCATGGTGTGGAAAAAATTCAAAGTTTCTCATTCAGCTCGGAAGATTATGCTTACAGGTTTTTGGGATATGCAAGCCATCCTATCGCAGAGGTCAACCGTAGGTCAACCGTCAACGTAGGTCAACCGTCAACGTCGCTACCTATTGTGAAACGTTGACTAAACTGCGGTGTGCTATTCGGGATAAGCGACCAGAAAGAGGAAACGATGTTCGACTTCTTTACGACGATGCACGCCCGCGTGTGACCAACATCGTCAAACCAAAACTGGTCGGTTTCGGTTGGGACGTTCTGGATCACCCAGGTTTTTGGTGATTTAGCGCCCTCGGAGTACTACCTCTTTGGTCTTATGAAAAGAAGTTTGAAACTGACGAGGAACTCAAACCTGCCGTGCGCCATTGGCTGTATTCACAGCCGACAGAGTTTTAAGAGTAGGGTATTCTGAAACTTTGCAGCGTTGGGATAACTGCTTAAATCGTCAAGGTACCTATGTGCAAAAGTAGATAAAGACATGTAATTTCAGCTGCACTTAGTTGTTTACCTGTATCTTTTGTAATTTTCTTTGTAAAAAACTAATAGCGTTACTCTCTGGTATCTCCACGTATTATATCATATTTTTTTTTAATTTATGAATTGGGGTCCAATATGTCCATCCTCTTTGGACAATATGTCCAAAGAGGCCGACGAGTTGGGTCCCTGGATGGACCTGGATTCACGACTGCTGTTTGATGGTCGCAGCAGCCGGGGTGTGAAGATGGTCACCCATCCGGTGACTAGCCGTGCCTGATGTAGCTTAACTTCACAGTTATTATAAAAATTTAAACGTATTCAAAACCCGACCGTCAATTTGAAAGCTTATTCCAAAAATAATGCGAAATAACAACAATAAATATTTTTTGTTTCTTAAGAAAACGGACAATCTAGAGATACTTATTTTGAAATTTTTTATCTTTAAATTAAAGCTTTCTTCATTTTTTCAGTGTTGAAAACGGCCTCTCCATTGTGTGAAAGCATTATTCTCCACGTTCAAACCGCAATGCGAATCTTTTCAAAAAAATTAGAGAAAGAATTGCTCTCCATTATAGAATCTCTTCTCGACCGCATTTAATTGCATTAGAGATTTCATTATAAACCGAAGCCAGTTATTCAAAGCCAACAAATGGATTCCATTTATGCGTTTAATAAACGTTATTTCGTCGTTTGCATTCACCTCTTTGATTTGGTTCAGATTCACAGAAAATCCCCTTCATTGTTCTTTTAAATTGCTCGAAATTGCTTTTAAAATCTCCCTTCGCACACTGGTCCCATGCTCCAATAGTTTCTATTAGCTTTAAGTTATTTATTGTTGGACGAAGCAATTTTGGAGTAATCATGGGGAAGTAAGAGAGAAAAGGAACTGGTGGCCTTCAATCCATTGCACTCGAAATAAATAAAATTCTATTTCTATAGATCTCAAGCTGTTTAATTTAGAAAAAAAGAAATTCTTTAATTTTACTTTACGATTTTTAAGTCGATCACTTCAGAGAAAGTAGGCAAGTTAAGGAAAAGATTTAATAGTTTGCATTTTGCAAATTTACATCAAAAGCATTGAAATGAAACGTATCTTGAAATTATCGTATTCTCGGTTAGAAAAAAACTTAGTCGTCCTTAGTAATTTGATATGATATATTGGACATTTTATGGAGAAATTATAAACCACGGCATTTACTTTTGGTAATCGATCACATATTCACCCTAAAAGGACCATTAGATCCTATTAACGCTACCTGTATTGTTTTGCGTTCCGTATTCATTGCTACTTATTGAATGACACTGCATGATTTGTGACATATAGATTAATTATGATTTTTGGGTCCGTGAACATCTAGATCATTTTGCGCCCTTTAATATGATTAATATCTCAACGCAATCATGAAACAATTCAACATGATTATTATCTCCGTGCATTCATTGGACAAACACAAATATTCGAGAAATGGAAAGCCTATACCCCAGTGCTCTCT
The DNA here is from genome assembly GCA_023313115.1 of Rhysida immarginata. Classification (NCBI taxonomy): domain Eukaryota; kingdom Metazoa; phylum Arthropoda; class Chilopoda; order Scolopendromorpha; family Scolopendridae; genus Rhysida; species Rhysida immarginata. The sequence continues at coordinate 24,529 of JAHWFO010019190.1, read as the reverse complement.
GCCTTCGGGCTTTCGTGTGATATACAGCTTAGCAGCCCTTTTTGAACAAAATCAAAATGATTTGAGTTCAGGTTTTTACTTAAGTCATATTAAATGGCAAAATGAAAGCAATAAATACGCCCACAAGATGATGGGCCTATGTAATTTTGAAAATGTTTTAATTACGCTTTTATCATTCATTAATCGTTATTCTATCAGAAGAGTTCTATGATAATTTTGAACCCTAATAAAGGAATCAACAAATGATAAATCATGTAAATGGTTTATAATCTGTTCAGAAGTGGCAATATTATAATTTAGATAATACACCTTTATTATTTTTATTTGTTAATTAACATTAAAATATTTTTTGATTACATGCTCCTTGCACTTTACATAATCCTCCGGAAGGATATGCAGGCAAACATATTTTGGAAAGGAACAGTATAATGAAAGAGATTATTTTGGAAAAGTACCGTATATAATAATTAATTCATCTTTTAAAAAATGAGAAGTGTCTTTATTCCTGAGTAAAGCAAATTTTTGGGACTGTGTGATATGTAGAACCGGGTAGAACACGAACCGGTAGAACTGCTAGAGGGCCATAGCCTGAGAGGGCATCCACGGGAGCATTTTAAAAGATTTTTTCGGTTTTTCTATAAGAATTGTTACTGTTTTTATTCGAAGCTTTTTTATGTGTTAATTATTACTATATATTCCCATTGAGAAGTTGCAAAATTTCACCAAAAAGAGCCCGAGCAACGCCGGATATATCAGCTAGTTATAAATGACAAGAAGACTTCAAAAAGCATTAAAAGATCTAAATTTTTCAAAATAGTAAATTATGAATTAAATTGTGAGTAATAAAATATATTTATTGTAATGTAAAAGAGTTTATTCCGCTACGCTAGGATCCATTAGTCTTCGTTCAAAACACTGAAAGCAAAACGTTAGGCTATTATACGAATTGGCTAGGTAAAATAGCGAAGCATAATAATGGTATCTGTTACCATTTACTATAATAAAACTGTAGCCGACCCTGTGTCTGTACATAGAATATATTTAAGAAAATCTTTTGCGTCTAAGCGACTGCTCTTACTAACACTAACAAAAACCAAAACAATTAGTTTTAGAATTTTTGTCTGTCTGTCTGTATGCTTGCTTGTTACCTCATCACGCAAAAAACTACTACACGAAAATTAATGCGGTTTCCACAGCTGTATTGGCTTAGGTGTAACTTAAAAGATGGTGTATGATTTATCGTGATACGCTGCCTAGAAGCCTAGTTCTAGGCAAACTTTCTTAAGCTCCCATGCAGTCAAGGTATACTTTAATTCACAAAACAAACTGCAGATGGCGCTACAAGCAAATTAACCTAAAAGCACAACTAAAAAAAGTATGGACAGTCAATGTTGCATGCAGCCATTTTGATTCCTATTTCATTCTTATTTCATATGATGATTGCTTCTTGTTTTGCAATAAGTTCAGGCTTGCAGATTGAACACTTCTTTTTTCACGAAAGTTAGAGGGGAATATGCTTCTGAAGTGTGAAGTTGCTGCAAAACAAGAAGAAAATGATCATATGAAATAGGAATCAAAATGGCGGCCTGCAACAATGAATTATCCATACCTTCTTTATAAAGTGTGTCCCAAAAATATAAAGGCATTAAGCTTTGCTAAGGCATTAGTCACAAGTGCATTTAATCGACACTCCATTCCTGTTCAACTTTTAACTGATCGAGGTTCCAATTTTACTTCTGAACTTTGAACTTTGCAAGATTCTAGGCATAAAGAAGCTGTCACCACGGCTTTTTGTTATTAGTTGTTGCAGTTATTTGTTGATAATGTGCTTTTATTATAACATTCTTTAACCAAAATAGAAAGAATATTTCTTACAACACAAAGAGAGTCGCTTTTCCACAAAGATTTTTATTCATTCAACCAGGCAACATGCTGGAAGATGACTGCCTAGTAGTCGAAATATGCATATCCATGGTTGAATGAATAAAAATCTTTGTGGAAAAGCGGATTCTCTTTTTGTTGTAAGGAATTGGCATCCCCAGTATGTAAGGTAAGGAATTGTTTCTATACAAAGAATATTTGTTCCACTATTGGTACTTAAATAATTTAAACATACAACAATTAGGTCAAAAACATAAACGTGAGGAATATTCGCTGTCCCATAAATTTAAAGGCGAACATGTACATATTTTAATAACCATTTTTGCTAATGACATGAAATATAAACCTTGAATAACCCGAACATGTACATATTTTAATAATCAATAAAGTTTCCATTTTTGCTAATGACTTTGAATACACGCTCTGGCATTGATGTGCTTAAGTTGTCACAAGTCTTCTTGTCGATTTCTGCCCATTTAGCAAAAATAGCATCTTTTAATTCATTAACACATGAATATTGTTGACCATTGGCGTAAACCTTCCTGGCTAACAACCCTTACAGGTTTTCCATCGGATTCCAGTCGGGGGAAAGTGCAGGCCAATCCATAACGGCACTCCTTTGGATAGAAACCATTCGTAAGTAGAACGTGCTGTATGGATTGTTATCCTGCTGGAAAAAAGCCACAACACCTTCCAATTCATCAATAAACTGGAGAAGATATTCCTCCAGTAACTTCTGATAGGCAACAGCATTCATCCAGCCGCTGACAGAGCCATCTTTGGTCGTCCTTTGAAGCTAAAGGCACTCTACACCATCACAGGTCCGCCTCCTTGTTGGTGTTTTGAGAATAATTGCTGATCCTTTCTCAAATCTCATCAGAAATTCTTCCAGCCATCGGGTCCGTCTAAATTGAACTTTTTCTCATCTGAAAAGATGACTTTTTTTTCCAAAGTTCAGTCCAGGCCATTCTCTCTTTTGCTCACTGAACACGCTTTGCCTTGTGGTGTGGTTGTAGAAATGGTGCAGACTTTATTTTTTGGTACTGCAGGTGTTGACAAGATGCCAGGAGTCTTCCAACAGTTGATTTTGAAACATTTAATGCTTGGATCTGCAGCAACCTGACGCAAGGAGCTTGTATCCTTTGATGCAGTTCTGGTGATCTGGCGCTTTGCTGTTACTGACAACTTACACGGACGCTCTGTTTGTGTTTTTGTCCCATAACTGTCACCAAGATGTACAAAGTTGTCCACCACTGGTAGCAGATCTGGAAATTCTTTTGACTATAGCACGATTTGAATAGCCTTTTTCTTTCAGAGCAACAATTTGACCCTTTTCAATATCGGTTAAGGATTTTTTCCTACCCATGTTTAATAATGAAATGCAGTGTGTAATAAAGTTAACAAGAGTTGAAATGTAAGCCCAATATCGATATATAAATTAGAACGTCCTATTTCTCATAAATGGGGGTTGGCTTTAAATTTACGGGACAGCAAAAATTGCCCACTTTTATATTTTTGGCCTAATTGTATGTTAAAATTATTTAAGTACCGAATGTGGAACAAAGATTCTTTGTATTTTCGTTAAAAGAATGTTATAATAAAAGTACATTAGAAACAAATAAATGCAACAACTAATAACAAACCAAAGCTTAATGCCTTTATATTTTTGGGACACACCTTATAGTGCTTTAATTAAACCTAGGGTGCATGAATGCGAGCGAGCGGGAGAAGGTTGGTGACAACTCTGACTTTTTTAGCTGCTGTCCGCCATTTTGATCTCTAATGCGCTCAGCTCATAGGAGAACGCATGTTTTATGCTCAAATAATTGTATGATAATTACAGTCCCGCTTGGTAATGTTAGAATTCTCTTTATTTGTATACTTTTCTGAACTTTTAATAAATTGGCCTTTTAAAATAAATTACTAACATCGAATTTTAAAGAGCAATATCAAGATTAAACAGAGTTTAAACCGACTTTGATGAAACTTTGACTATCGTCTAGCTATAACCAGTGCATATCTTGAAAACTACTGATCCCATTTTGATAAAACTTGGACTGTTCCCTAAGTTGAAAGATACTTAATCCAATAAAAAAAGAATTATTGCAATTCGATTTATAGTTTTTGAGAAATACGTGGACAAACATACATACATACATACATACATACATACATACATACATATACTTATGAAATTTGGCACACCTGTTTAGAAGCCCAAATAGACTAACATATACGAATATTGTGCAATTCCAACAATATTGCATACATACCAGTCGAATTGATAACCTTTTTAACCGACTTAAAAAAAGGAGGTTATCAATTCGACGCGTATGTATGTAATATTGTTGGAACTGCACAATATTCGTATATGTTAATCTTGCTTGAAGTCGGTTAAAATAAAACAAGTGAGGTCTTGGGTACAAAAGATAAATATGACACTTATTTTGAAAATTAACGTACCAAGTACTGAACACAGTATCATCGAATGTTTAGGAGGCGTGATCATTAAAAATATTCTGAGATGAATAAAAAATTTTTCCTTTTGGTACAAAGGATTATTGATGAAGAACATATATGATAGAAGGATATTAATGGAGCCAATTAGAATTTGACCTATCTAAGTAAAGAAGATTCTGACATATTAGTACATCTAAAATCAGTTTTCAAAGGTATTACTTCAGAGCAAAAAAATTGTCACTGACATCTCTTACTCATTAATCACAAATTCAACCGTCAATCTATCGGTTTAATAAAAATCACGATATACGTGTATTTTTCTATACCAAGGCTCATACTAATTCAGGATTCGTTAACACTTTTGGAAAATAAAGATAAAACTTAAAGAAATGTTAACTCACTAGCAACATATACTTTCAGTATAATTTCTTATGCAAATTCCGAGTTATCCTACTAAAAATTTGGTTATCCGGACCGCTCCATAGATAACTTAAGCCCGAGTCGTATAGAGTAGCGTTCTGAAGATGTCAGCTTTCAGTGTAGCGGGCTGGATAATCAACTTTTTAGCGACAGATAACGCGGAATTTGCATAACAAATTTTACTGAAACTATATGCTATTAGTGCGTTAACATTTCGTTAAGTTTTATCTTTTTTCCCGTAACTACTAACGAATTCTGAATTAGTTTGAGCCTTGGTATACTAAAATACACGTACTAAATAACAAGATTAAACAGAGTATAAAAAAACGACTTTAATGAAACTTTCACTATCGCCTAGCTATATCAGTCCTTTTCTTGAAAACTACTGAACCGATTTTGATGAAACTTGGATTTATCCCTAAGTCGAAAGATACTTAATCAAATAAAAAAAGAATTATTGCAATTCGATTTCTTGTTTCTGAGAAATCCGTGGACAAACAAACATACATACATACATACATACATACATACATACATACATACACTTATGAAATTTGGCATACTTGTTTAGAAGCCCACATAGACTAACATATATGAATATTGTGCGATTCCAACAATATTACATACATACGCATCGAATTGATAACCTCCTTTTTTTGAAGTCGGTTAAAAATACACATTTCTACTACAAGCCTGGCAATATCCAGTGGGGGATATGGAGAGTTGGTCATACTAAAGTTTAGATGACTATGGAGGCGCTCACAACAGTCTGAGGGACAAAAAGTACATGATCGTACGTGTTTTACTATGGAAGTGAAGCGCTTTAATAACAGAAACAAATTTTTAAAAGAATTTTGATAAACAACTGGAATGCTGAAATTTCATCCAAATAATCGCTTTGTGTCAGGATTACTTCCGGCTACCGATAAAACCGCAAAAGGACTCGTAAAAGTTCTGTGTTTAGGATGCAATACAATCTGTTGCACGTAATACACTTCATGATATAATTTTAAAATTTATTATGGTTTTTGTGACAATTAGATTGCACTTTCTTGTAGAGATATACTTAAAATAAGCAAATCAAAACGGAAATCATTTGATTGCCTAAACTATAAATTTGCAAATAAAAATTGATTAATAAAACAAAAGTTTTGTTCACATTGTATGCCTTTGTGATGATGAGTGAATATAAATAAAAGATAATTTTATAATAAAGTTAGAGAAAAATAAATCTTACATTGTTTTTAACATCATAATGTTTTAAGGGTGGACAACGTTCTACAAAAAACGTGATTAAATTAGGCCTGTAGATTTATGTATGTACTTGTTCGATTTTATTTTTTTTCTGTATATAAATATTATAAAAAAATAAATTACTAAAAAACAACAACACTATTCCATATTTACACATGCAATGTATTATTCCCATAATCAGATATTTAAGAAATCTTAAGTCGAAATTTGATATAGCCTACGTTTCAAGAAACAGTTTCGGAATTATGTGGCTATGTTCATCACACATAGCCTGTTCATCTCTGACCGTAAATGGAAATACTATTTTGCAATGCGGAAATTCTACGTATCAAATAATAACTATTTCAGTTACGGCGAAATGGGTTTTTAATGAAATAATTAATAAAAATTCTATGAAAATTCTGTTAAATATTCTTCTTGAGTATTTTTATGAAAAATAATAAGAGAATCAATAAACTTTATTTTAATTTTTTTTTGAAGTAAATATAAATTTAAATTTGGCTTCTAGTCTATGTATATTTCTTTATTCCGTCTTCATCAGTATTATATTCTCTATATTCTCTTCTTTGTAAGATATATATCACTTTTTAGTGTCTCCGCTCGTTGTGGTTGTCTGCGTAAACATTTAAATAAACGCATTTTCTGTCGTCGGCTTTCGTCGTTTCAATGCTACCTATACTCATCGGAATCAAATAAAACCTCCGACTTTTTTTTTGCTGATGTGGAAGAAAAAACATTTGTCACCATTGGAGGCTTCAACCAATGTTAAAACTCATTCCATTTGGATTATATATAACACTTCCATGCTTTTTTTCCTGCCTAGGGGAAAGCTAAAGTTTTATCTTTTCCATTTTCTCGTTCTTTGTCACTCCAAGTGCTTCTTATCGTAGCTGTCAGAGCAAATGTTTTAAGAAATCGATTGATTTATCGTTCGTCTCTCTATTTAATTGCGTGGAATTCGAGAGAAAGATAAAGAGAGACAAAGGAAGTAAGATTGAAAAACCAAACTGCGTGTTCCATCTGTAGAGAAAACTGGGAAATTTTAATAATCATATGATAATATTCAACTTCCGCAACGGGAAATTAGCGCTTTTAGTTTCGATTGTCATTCCTACAATTTGAAATATACTTTCATAATTCTTATAATTTTATGATTTCCATATCAATTCAACTGTTTTTAACATAGCGTTCGTTATTCATAGAGTTCAAATAATGAATAATCTTCTGCTTTATAACTTCAGAGCAAAATTTTAAAGAAATTGAAAAAAAGATATAAATAATCTTTATTTGAAAAAATTTTCTAACGACTTTGTGGTTTGGTTTGGTTTTGTTTTGTTTGGTATTAACGTCCTTTTCAACTGCCATGGTCATTTCAGGACGGCGTTATAGGGGCCGCAAATTTTGCCTCGCAAAGGTTCTTTAACATGCAGACGGCAAACGACTACACGGGACCAACGGACCGAAGGAAGTGCGTGATCTCAGGATTTCTCCTGAAAAATCCTCGCCGTCCTCGGCCGGGATCGAACCTGCGTACTCGGGCATCAGAGGCGATTACGCAACCGCTGAGCCACCGAGGCTGATAACGACATTTTAATTGTCACTAAATATGATGACATATTGTTAACATTTCAAAAATATTAACACCAACATAGATATTCTTGAAAATATCAAGGATTTTGTTTTCCAAATATTGTTCTTCTAATAAAATATTTGTGTACCCAAAATATTTCCTTTCATATTTTTGCTTGCTGCTCATGCAATTGCATGCTCTTCGTGTAAATGCAGCAAAAGTTTTATTAAAATCTCTAGATACAAAATAAAAATTAACAATTACTTTTATTAGTCTATTGCTACTGTTAAGTCAATGTAGTAATACAATAACTCTCAAATAATTTAGTATATCATCAACTGGAATTGTGAAGCGGCATATAACACTGTCCAACAACAAAAAAATTACTGAACAGAGAAGCACCGTTTCTAAGGTAATTTTTTGCGTAGATTACAAAAATGACGCTCATTTTTGCCTATCAGGTCTCAATATTTCGTAAATCGTGATTGAAATTTTTATATTTTTATGTAAATTTGACACTTACATGTAAGTTTCAAAATTACTTAATATATTTTAAATAAATGAAAATGCCTAGAGGAACTTGTAAAAACAATCCAGATAATTTTTGTTATATTTGTGGATGTGTAACAACAAAGCGAAAAATATCAAATTACGTCAAAAAACTTTATAATCTATATTTCGAAATTGAAATGGGAGATCAAGATAAGAAATGGGTATCACATATATGCTGTAAGTTTGGTCTAAAATGCCTTAATTTACAGAAATTATAAAATATTAGTATGCGTTTTACCAAAAATTGAGACCCGATAGAGAAAAACGGTTTGCAGATTCGGAATCAGCGCACCCAAATTACCAAAAGTCAACTACTCTTCGCCTAGTAATTTTTTGAAAGTTAAAAATTGTTGGACAGTGTAATTAATGAAGCTATTGTTTGTCTTAATGGGTATTCTATACTGTATCCAATGAAATTAAAGCTGGAAGTGTCCAATTATACTTTCGAGCGGAATTTTTACAAACATTATTAATTCCAATGTGTATTGATCGAAATCGGAAATTTTAAGTAGATATGCAGAGTTTTTTTTATTTTCGACAGAGTATAGCTGAGAACCAATGATTAATTTTTGTACAAATGTTCGGCTTTTTAATTGAAATATTTCAAATATTCTCTATAGATGTCCTTCCAATGTAAATTTTCCTTTTATTTTATGTGAGGCTTTGCTCCTTTGAATTTTCACGTGAGAGAAATCTTATTTTAATTTTAGATTTTAATTTAGATTCAGAGAATATTTTGGATCTTCACTAGACAAATTTACCGATAAAATAGCTCGTCTACTAGATGGAATATAGGATAAATGATAATTCTAAAACGGACAGATACTTTTTCCATTTTTATAAACTCAGTCATCAAATTAGCGAGCCCATTATAAATTTTTATGTATTAATCATATTTGATCTTAGAAAATGACATATTAAATTTTATCTGTAAGAAATAGAATTTTACCTCACCCCCCCCCCCCCCTGTCCATTAATCAGTCTGTATATTTAATGGACCCTCCACCCTCATATTTATCTTTCAGTAAGAAAGATCTGTAGTTGCCTTGATCTGTTTATTGGCTCCATTCATATCTGTATGTTGGCATGTTGCGTACAACCAACTGGAAAATGTTATCCTGATTGTTTTTCTTCTACAAGTTCCTCTATGTAATAGAGAAAATATTTAAAAGTTCGACAGAAATAACATGGGATATAATACAAGCCTTGGCATTAAGTATTTGTTCCTGATAAATAAACGAGCTGAGGTATAATTGATTAAAAAAAATAAAAAAAACATAGATGAAATAACGAAATTTTTTATATTGTACGAGGGCATATTGAAAAGTAATGCCTCCATGGCTGTAATTTTTTTATTTTTTAACCGATTTTCAAAATTCATTTTGTATCAGATACTTACATTTGTCCTCTATGTAATGCACTATTCACTTTTCGACTACTCCCCATTCCTTTCCACGTATTGCACTAACGCGTGGACTAGTTGGGTGAACCCGTCGGAGAGGAATTCCGGGGTTGTCGTCGACACGAGGATTGAATGGCAGCTTTGGATCCTCTTCTACAACACGATCGCCACATATCAGAGGGGGCTGCAGCGCCTACAGTTCAAAGATGAAAAACTGCATTTCAGAAATGAAAGACTTTGCATCTTGCGACTTTCACCACTTCCCAAAGAGGAAAGAGCACCTTAAGGGCCATGAGTTGCGTTCTGACGACGAGGTGAAACCTGCCGTCCGGTCCTGGTGTCGACAACAACCCCGGAATTCCTCTCCGACGGGTTCACCCGACTAGTCACGCGTTGGCGCAATGCGTGGAAAGGGATGGGGACTATGTCGAAAAGTGAATAGTGCATTACATAGAGGACAAATGTATGTATCAGATACAAAAAGAATTTTGAAAATCGGTTAAAAAATAAAAAAGTTACAGCCATGGAGGCATTACTTTTCAATATGCCCTCGTAATTTGATCCATTACCGTAAGCCGGGGTTGTTTTGGACACACGTGGGTAACTTCGCACAAGGGAACGCAAACATTTGCTACTCTCAATGAACTTATTTTGTGTTGAATGACTTTCTATTTAATGCAGTCTTATTGTAAACCAAAAATCATTCAACACAAAATAAGAGGAGCAAATATTTGAATGGTAAAAAACGAGCAATCCATAATGTAAAACAAGGGATCATGAACAACTATTATTTGAAGACCCTCTAAGAAAAAAATTATTTGTTCAGGTGACATCATGGAAGTAAGCATTTGTTTATTGCTTGTAAACAAATTCAATACTGGATGACATTGCCTTTGCCTTGATCACAGCTTGGTTTCTTATTCGCATTAGTTGATGCATTACAGTATAATGAATCTATTTCCTTCCATGAACTTTGAATTGCAACTGACAAGTTTGGTATATTTTCTGGACGTTTGGAATTTATCTTCTTTTTCCTTTCGGATCAGACATTTTCAATTGTATTCATATCTGGGTTATTTGCTTTCAAGAATTGTTTGATTTTTTTATTTTTTACCACGGTGTCATGAAGCATTGTCACCTTGGAATACAACTGGATCGTGCCCAAATTTATCTTCGATTGTTTAGATCAGAAATGTGCCTAAGATATCAAAATAAACATATGCATTTACTGTTGTGTAGACAATACACAATTCACATAGGCTTTTGGATGTGACAACCAAAACAATGTGTTCTTTTTTAAATTTTACAAATCGGATTAAATTGTCTGTATGGAATTTTTTACATGCTCGGCCCCACACAAATTTTCCGAAACACACTCTGCATTCGCACTAAAGTTGAATTGGTTCTATTCGTGGACAGCCCAGTTTTTATACAATTTTCACCCATTTTAATCGTGCTGCAATCTGTTTAACAGACACCTTGGGTTTTGTCTTTGCTTCTCTTCGGCGGAATATAAGCTTGTTCAGATGATTACGAATAGTACTAACATAAAAACCTCCCATGTCTATCTATCATGTAATTGTAATGGGCAATCCCATTGAAGGTTTATTCTATTAACAATAGGGAGCAAATATTTATTTCCATGAAGTCACCTGAACAAATACTTTATTCCTTAGAGAGTCTTCATATAATAGTTTTTCATCATCCCTTATTTTTAGACTGTGGACTAGTCTTTATTTTCACAATATTTCCAAAACCAATGAAATACGAGGTGCGTTCAAGTTATAAGGTCTCCAAATTTTTTTCTCTGCAGTGAGAGTAAGTAGAAAGATCCGGATGCTTTTAAAATTTTGCGGGAAATATTTCGTCTTTACTAATATAGATGGCAGCACTATACCGTGAACGGCGTGAATATCGTGCGCGTTACCGCGAACGATGTTTCATATACTTAAAATGGCGAAGTATAGTTTACAAGATCAGCGTGTAATAATTCGTTTTCTGCACTTGCGGGGTGAAACACCCATCGAAATTCATCCCCAATTGAGTGAGATATGCGATGAAGGCGTTATGAATGTTAAAAATGTGCGTCATGGGTGCGAAAGTTTAAAGAAGGTCGAGAATCATGTGAGAATGAACCGAAGCAGCTTCGACTACGAACCAGCCAGACAGAAGCCATGATTGCTCGTGGTGGCTTCCTTTACAGCTAATTCAAACGAAAATGTTTTGAGAACAAAATTTCTTCCAACATTGCATGAGAAACGACCAAAGAAGACTGGACGGGTGCTTTTTCATCAAGGCAACGTCCCCTGCGCATGGGTACTCCTAACTCAGCAGTTTCTTCAAAATAACAATTTTGAGATGGTTTCCCTTGCTCCATACTCATCAGATTTCGCCTCTAGCAATTTCTGGCTTTTTCCAATCATGAAGGATACTCTCTGTAGCCGCTCGTTTTCCAACCGAGCTGCCGTTGCTTCAGCGATTTACCAGTGGGCAAAACATACCCCTAAAGAAGAGTTCTCAGCAGCCATGGAATCATGGCGCCGCCATTGTGAAAAATGTATTCGACTTCACGGTGATTACGTCGAGAAGTAACAGTAGTTACAATTTTCTGGGTTAACTATTTTGTCAGAAAAAATTTGGAAACGTTAGAACTTGAACGCACCTCGTAAATTATAATATAATTTTTTTTATTTCTTATTTATTTTTATTATTAGTATAACGTTTTATTCAACTTGACTTTTCTGTTTGAGCCAAATCTTTCAATTAATTTTTCGCCTACTTCCCGTTGTTCAAACGACTCCAAATTTGGACACTGATTCATTTCCGGTGACAATTTAGTTTCAAAATTCGAACTCTTAAAAAGGATTAAAGATTCATTTTTATTTAATTTACATCCCATTTCATCTTAGATTTTAACAATCAGATTCTTTTCCTTTGTTGGAAACAATGAAGGTTGGGATTGTTGCTCGACCAATATTGCACGTCGTGATAAAGAGGATCTTTTGTATTTACGAATGAAGTTTAATGATGCCTTGCATACATGATGACAGAAATAATTATAATCAGACGATGGAGAAAGTGTTTACAGACTATAGAGAAGGTTGTAACCAATCATATATATATCGGCCACGGTGGCTCAGGTGTTGCGTGATCGCCTCTGATGCCCGAGGACGCGGGTTCGACCCCGGCCGAGGACGACGAGGATTTTTTCAGGGGGAAAATTCTGAGATCACGCACTTCCTTCGGAGGGGAAGTAAAGCCGTTGGTCCCGTGTAGTCGTTTGCCGGCTGCACGTTAAAGAACCCTTGCGAGGCAAAATTTGCGACCTCTATAACGCCGTCCTGAAATGACCATGGCAGTTGAAAAGGACGTTAATATCATACAAACTAAACCAAACCAATCATATATATGTCTACGGCAACCTTTTTCAGTACAATAAGAAGCATGAGAAACCTCTGCAGTTGTCATGAAGAAGTCGGAAATAATAGGCGAAACCGATCGGAAACATTATTTCGGTCTTCATATAATACAGAGTCGAGTCACATTATTATGACCACCAGCTAATATTCCGAATAACCACCTTTAGCGGCACAGACAGCAGCTAGACGGCGTGGGAATGAGTCAATAAGATACTTGTAGGTTTCTACTGGTAGCTGTTGCCATGCAGACTGTAAAGGATCCGATAGCTGCTGAAGGGTACGCGGTGGTTGTTCCATAGCACGCAGATGACGATCGAGGCGATCCCAAAGGGTAGTACTTGGAACTCTTGGTCGTGTTCCTCAAACCACTCCCGAACAATTGCAGCCGTATGCCACGTCGCATTGTCTTGCTGGAACGTGCCATCCCCCTCCGGGAGATAGTGGACAGGTGTGGGTGTACTTGATCTGCAATTATGGATAAATAAACGAATCGGTTGAGAGTGCCTGCCACAGGTATCAGTGGGCCCGGACAATGCCATGAGAACACTTCCCACACCATGATGCTGCCGCCAATAGCCTGGATTCGTCCAACAATGGTTGCAGGATGCTTGTTCTCGGAGGTTTCTCGCCCCACCCGCCAACAGCCGTCACTTCTCTGGAGCAGATATCATGACTCATCGGAGAAGGCAACCTTTTTCCAGTCAGAAGTGGTCCAATTTCTGTACTGTTGGGAAAATTGAAGCCGTTTTTGGCGATGAACCTTCGTCAGCATGGATGCGATGACCATCCGTCTGCTGCGGAGACCCATACGTAGCAGGGTCCTCTGTGCTGTGGATTTAGAGACATGTCTGGTAGCACCCTCGTTGGTTTGAGCGGTAAGTTGGCCCACTGTAGCTCTTCGGTTGGCCTTCACACACCTTCGCAACTGACGTTCACCTCTCTCATCAGTGGCACGTTGTGCTCCACAATTCCCATATCGTTTATTCGGAACGGTTCCATTTTCTCAGTCATGGTACACTTTAACTACAGCAGCACGAGAATAGTTCAAAAACTGCGCGATTTCCGAAATACTGCCACCCTTGGCCCGAAAGCAGATTATCATCCCCCTTTTCCATATCTGATAAATCACGTTTCTGAACCATTGCAGCAATGAGTGATATGTTTTTAACATAACGTAAACCTAACTTATATAGTCACCTAACCAATTCCCAACAAGTGACATAGTTCTCGGCTGGGCAACCCCGAAGACAAACGTAGGGAGTGCCATAATAATGTGAATCGATCCTGTGCAGCAATTGACGGAGTTTGACAGAGGTCAGATTGTTGTGGGACTTCGAGAGGCTGGATGGCCTTATTGGCAAATCGCAATCCATTTTGGACTTAATGATTCTCTGGCGGCTCGATGTGTGCAGCATTAGTCTACAGAAGGTACTTACATGTAGAGCTTCTTCCCCATGACCACGCATCGAATACCCGCATAGCATCCACGACAGAGATAAGGCCAGAAGTAGCACCAACCCTATCAAGACGAACCATTTGCAACCGGACACGTGTCCCTCTAACCAGACTACCATTTCTGCAAGGACACTTTTCTGTGCAGTTGAAGTGGTGTCGCGAAAGAGCTGACTGGCGAGCTGAATGGAGGTCTGTTATCTTCAGTGATGAGAGCAGATTCTGGCTGCACACTAGTGATGGACGTCAACGTGACCAGTCAGCGGCACACAGGTCCAACGTAATTGTGTGGGGCGTCATCTGTTACCATTCACGCTCAACCTTGGTCTTTGTGAATGGAACATTGAACAATTAGCAATGGTGGACGAATATACCTGTTGAAGATCGATGGGTGAGCAACTACAATCTCACACTTTTCAAGCTATGGAGAGGAAACATGGATATTCAACCATACGGATCAAATGAGGACATTGCATATTACATTGCTAAATACATCGCAAAATCGGAGCCGAGTGAGTTGGCAACAGGAATTAGAGAAACCATTGAAGAAATACGATATCGATTGTGTCATTTAAACTTCGAGATAGCTTCGGGAAATGCAGTTTCCTCAATACTTGAAAACCAGTACAACGACATAGTGTTGGAGATTGATGAAACAGGTCATGCATCTAGATATTGTGATAACATCTTCAGTCGAGATGAGAAACATCCAGACTACTATTTCGGCAACATATGTTTGGATCAATTTCGGCAATGCTTTTCGAATCATAATATGCAAGAACTGAAATATTGAGGATGTGAAAGACATTGATGAAGAGGTATATGAACCGATGCAAACAACAAGAAGGCTCTCTGATGGTTCAAAAATGTCTTAAAGAAATGTTCCTGCAGTTTTACGCCTGCTATACTCCATGGGAAGTAAACGACCCAGATAACTATTTCTATAGCTTACTTATACAATAAAGGGCGAGTCAAAATTCACTGGACCTAGTTGTAGTTCGGAAATGGTCTGTAAAATGACCATGCTAGCAAGGAAGGGGATAGGTGCTCTATCTTTTGAGACGGTTTTAAAGTTTGGCTGCCATCTTGAAATCCGTAATTTTGGGTCAAGATTAATTTTCTTTAATAGGAAGGTGGTCATATGACATATCAAATAACACCAGTTGTTTCTCAGTAGTTTTATTCCTGCAACAGATTTCAGTTATCTGTTGTGGTTTACAGGACATTAACAAAAACGTTGTCCCTTTCCAAACAAAAACACACACCGAAAACAGGGTTGCAGCAGATAAAGGATGTGTTCAATGTGTTGTCCCTGTTGCTAGACACAGAACTCAAGGCGCTTTATATATTTATTATACACGCGCACAAGAACATCGGTGGTAATGTTATCACAGGCCTGTAGGATTCATGGCTGAATGTTGCGTTTGCTTTAGATTTTCACGGCATGTACAAGTTGTTCCAAGTAGCCCCACAGGTAAAAATCTAGCGGAAATTAAAACCGTAGTGTGGTCTTGCACCATCCTGCTGGAAAAACTGGGGAAACTGACATCTTCAGTCAAAATTGAACAGAACACAGTGTTCTATAACATTCGCAGTTACTCATCAGCATTTAGGGTATCATCTATGAAAATTCGTCTCATTAAACGGGTGCCCCATATCCAACATCACACAATAACTTTGACATCACTAACAACTTTGTGGTGTTCAGTGTGACAATGGTTACACGGCGAGAGCTATCCGAGTTCGAACGTGGTCTGTCATGTGGTATGGGTTATTCAATATCGGAGGTGGCTCGAGAATTCAACATCCCACGGTCTACAGTTTCAAGAGTCTACCGAGAGTACCAACTTGACGGCATTACCTCCCACCATGGACAACATAGTTGTCGACCACTCCTTCTCAATGAACGGGACCAACGACGTCTGAGTAGGATGGTCACTGCTAACAGGCAACTGACACTATGCCAGATGACATCAAATTTTAACCAGGGTGATACTAGAGCTGTATCGATGCGAACTGTGCAACGAAATCTGGTGTCCATGGGATATGGAAGCAGAAGACCCACGAGGGTGCTCTTGCTAACAACAAGACATCGTCAGCAACGTCTCTCCTGGGCCCATGAACACATAGACTGGACACTTGAGAACTGGAAATATGTGACCTGATCTGATGAGTCTCGATTCCAGTTGATATGAGCTGATGGTAAGGCTCTCGAGTGTGGCGCAGACCCCAAGAAGGCCATGGACCCAAGTTGTCAAGCATGAAGTGTGCAAGCCGGTGGTGGCTCCGTAATGGGCAATTGTGGGAAGCTCTCCAGTCGGAATGGTAGGCAATGTCTTCAGATGTCTTCCACCGACTTGTGGAATCAATGCCACGTTGGACTGTGGCACTTATTTGGGTTAGAGGAGGTGCCACACGTTATTAGGTGCTATCCCATGACTTTTGGCATATGTGTGTAAGTCGCATCGGTGTCGGTTGCTATATATAGAGATATTGAGTATCGATTATCGATAATTATCATTTTTTGATAATATATGTCGAAATATTGACCACATGGCGATAGAAAAATTTATTAATTTTATGTCTATATTGAACTGTTTTGGTTCCATTTTGCTGTGACTCGCCATTTTCGAGATACAGCATATCTCGGAAACTCGAATTTGTGAAAATATCTCTGGAACTATTGGTCCCATTGAAATTTGGATGCGATATTTGTAATCAATTATGAAAGACATATTCTTTTCATATATCATACGTCCCACACCTTAAAAAAATGCGGACAGACGGAGCTATAGAAGATTAACAAGATAAAAAGCAGGAGGATATTTTACCCCAATTTTTACTCTTTCGTCATCTTCTACTTTAACTCTCATTTACCCCGTATTTTATCCCCTTTTAAAGGGGCCAATTTTTTTTTGTACTCACTGCTTCCGCTACTTTCCTATGTCCCTCCTTGTGGGTATTAATATCTTGTTGCTATAATAACGCGCAAGTGTATGTATGCTTGCTCTGACATAATAAAGGGGGCCCAAAGCGAACAGGAAACACACAATATGTATGCCAGTTTTGAGAAAACGACGGAAAGGTTATTCGCTTTTTTCTTACTTTTTCTTGTAATCTCATGTTCGTTTTTTATGCAATTTACTAAGTGATACGGGAGAGCCTTTAAAACTTTTTTGTCCAATATACGCATTTTTAATCAGTAAAATATGAAAATTACACGAAATTAGATCATTTGTATGGAGTATATTAAAAAGTCGTGAAATAGAATTAAAATACTAGTTTAAGAAATTATAAAATTTATTTTACAAATTAATACGTTGAAAAAGTTACTGTATCGTAGACAAATCTATCTTATATTTACAATAAGTATGTATTATAAGTTACGATAGATCGTTAACAGTATATTTAAAGGGGATTTTTTTATCATTCAACGTGGAGAATAATTTTTTTTTGGCCTGATGCTTAAAAGTTTCCTTCCTTTTTGCAAATGGAAGAGAGGGAGTCGTTAGAGAGCTCGACGACTTTCTCGCTTTGGAACAGATCGTTTCCCGTCTGCAATGTAAGTGGACATTTGATTTGTTACCGGAGTGACTTCCTTGACCGGAAGGAAGTCGCTCTATCTTCCCCTCCTCCTGAAATCGATTTCTTTTTATAGATGAAATATTAAAAGCTGCGTATGATAGACTCACCTTCTTCAAAAGATTTGGCTAGCTTCAATGATAGGATCACGTGAGCACTTGGAGAGCTAAAAACAACCATTGCAAACTTTTGTCAATTATTTTTATTTTCGAAGGGAGTTATTAAATATTTTAATTTCAAGAAAAAAATAACTTATATCTTTCTTCTGAAAGCAAACACGTAGATTAAACTCGCAATCTGAATTTTAAGTAATGTGCATTAATTTTATTCCCTTCCAATTTAAGTCTGTCGATTTCTAAGAATAAAAAAATGTTAATTCGGCATAATATAGCAGACTAGATAATTTACAACATTTCGATATCGGCTTACATTTGAAAATTGTGGACATTAATTACGTTGTTCCACCTACTTTATTATACATTTGGATTGTCCCTTTGGTTAGAATTTCTTTTAAGAATCTATTCTTCATGATCTTTCTTTTCTAAGATTATAAATGCTTTATAAATTATCATAATTTTTGACCTTTTCTGCGTTTTGACATTTGTAATGAGGCTATAGAACTTGCTTACTATCAGCAAGAGTAATATTTGAACAAGCCAGGCTTTCTTTATTAATTTCTTAAAAACAAGCTAACTGACTTCGAAAAGGAACTGTATCTTGGTTCCACTAAGAATTATAGAGGCTGGAAGAATAGTGTGGCAGCGAGCGTTCAAATCTGACTGCTCGAATGATGATGCCGCCAGATGGCAACTACATCAACATCCAGAGCTTTACATCAATAAGGCTCCAACAATTTCTTCGTAAAATTTATAAATTTGATGTATTATTTCATTTTATTCCAGAACACTAAATAATGTACCATTTTAATAATATTTCGACCTCCCCCCCTTTATGTTTTTAATTCAGAGATGGTTTTGCAGTATGATTTTATTCTTTTTCAGTTATCTTTGGTATAGAGGAATATACGACCGTTTCACTCAGAGTTATTTTCTTTAGATAAGTTTCGATTTCTTCATCTGTATTTAGTTTTGCAATAAAATAGCACCCCTCCCCTCTTACCGTTGCATTTTTAATTTTCAAGAACCACTTTACATGTTTGGTTTGGTAGATATTAACGTCCCTTTCAACTACTATGGTCATATCAGGACGGCGTTATAAGGGACGCAAATTTTGCCTCGCAAGCGTTCTTTAACGTGCAGCCGGCAAACGACTACACGGGACCAACGACTTTAATTCCCTTCTGAAGGAAGAGGATTTCTCCCTGAAAAATCCTCGTCGTCCTCGTGCGATCACGCAACCACTGAGCCACGAAGGCCGATCCACTTTACTGTCTATATTTCTCATTAACTTTTTTCTTTATGTAATTCTAAGAAAATCAGAATAATTTTTAAAAATACCTTATTTTTAAATAATAAAATGCAATCAAAGCAGCTTTATATACAAATTTATTATATATCTTACTTTTTTTTTAAATAATAAGAATTTATTTATCAAACCTATTAACCTAAAATATCTGATATTTAAATTTTTTTTCATCACATGAAAAAGTAATTTGGTTGTTGATCATGTAATAAATGAATTTTTTATGAAAAAAGACACTCTCTTTGTATATCTATATATTTCTCAATATTGTGCATTTCACATATGAGACCTTCCGAGCTAGAGAGGCGAACGCCTCATTTCTTGAATTTATTCTTCTGAAACATCTGTGAAAATTCATTTTCTATCATTTGTGAGTGGCCAGCTGTGTACAGTATTATATTATTAGATTTTATGCTTATATTTTGTTAGACTTAATTTAGCAGATCTATGTTTAATGCTTAATTACTAAAACTTTAATTCCTCCGGCTCGGAAGGGCTCATATTCCATGCTTTATCTTATTAGGAATGGATACCTTCATCCATCTCTGATCTTATATTTCAAGTTATTTAAAACCGCAGATTGTTTTCATTTATTTTAACGTTAAAGAATATCCTCAAGTTCTGTGGAAGATAATTACCTAAAAATATACAAAATTTTTATAAATAAACTTACCTCACCCGTAATATAGCTGAAAAAAACCTCCGTCATCCTAAGATTTCCATCTCATCTCCCGCGTAACTCACATCTATGTCGATTGCAGCGCCACCGCTACTATCATCAAATCGGGAATCAAACAGTATCATTGAGAATAGTAGCCGTTACCATACTATTCTTCTAGCCACTATACTAAGAATGAAATAAAATTGACATGCGTATGCGTTAATTTTTACCGTTTCATCGTGTCGAACCCCATTCACCATAAGAAATAAAAACTTTCTCTTCGAATATTTGTTATGTAAAAATTCATGAAATTTTACTTGAATAGTATCAAAATGCTACTCAAAAGTAACTTATATTCCTAACATGTTCTGGATCATATACAAACTATAATTCGTTGATACTGTTGTTTCGGTCATTTGTATCGAAAACTTTTGAATATGAATCCTAAATAATAGTTAATAATTTGATGACAGCAGCGCCATCTACTGATGAAATACATAATAAACAATATGTGTTCTAATTTTTCGATTGAAAATGGAAAGAAAAATTCTGCGACCTGGATTCGAACCAGGAACCTCGACTATCATGGCCGACACCTCTACCAATTGGGCTATCGCAGACACGCGGACAGCCAAGCTGTCACAAGGTGTCTTAAAGACAACCAAGTTTATTAAAATATATGTTCTGCATTTTTTTCTTTAGTGTGAGGTTTCAAATGCAAGCATCCAAATATCCAACTAGATTAATTCTAGTCTTTTTTCAACGCAGATTGATACCAGCTTGAGCATGCTTCAATTTTATAAATAGCAGGACAGGTAGAATTGTTGGTGCTCATCTAGCTGGAAACAATTGAAATGACGAAGCAGGTGTCTGGGATCTCGAAAGATGCGAAATCCAAAGTATTCAACCGTTGGAAAGTTAATCCACAGACTTTGTCTTTGAGTCACAGTACTTCTTTTAGACAATCATAAGCGAGATCGCCATCGTTTAAAACGACTTGCAAGGAGAAAAGAACATCAAGTCTGCAACAAGTTTAAAAACGATTTAACCAAGGCTGTTCCCGATCCCTATCTGCTTGAGCCAGTTGCGGTTCATGGTTCAAATTTTGAGAGCCGGATTCCCTGACCCCATCCAAAATACTAAATCCGGGCCCTGGTTCGACTGAACGACTTGGAGCATGGTAGCTACGCTCCTGGGCAGAACAATTCGCCGAAAATTGAAGCGGGTTTACGAGGTGTATCCGGAAAAAAGGTTATAACGGTTTATATTTTTTCAAAAAATGTTTATACCAAAATGTCAACAACGACTTATTTAGTGATGCAGGGGTTATTTTTCGACGTAATTATCGCCATTGTCTAAAAACTTATTAAGCCTAGGCACAGTCCATAAAATTGGCTTCTGTATCCCACAGTCATAAAATTCTGGCACCTGCTGCTGGAGTCACATTTCAACTTCGTCGTTTGATCTCTTCATCGTCGTGAAAGTGTTGTCCAGAAAAATGTTTCTTCAGGTTAAGAAACAAGTGCAGAAGTTCATCAGAGACCACATACGGCCGGTTGCTTCTGTGCTCCTCATAACACCAGTCCTGCCTCCAGAGAATTCATGACGCCACTTCGTTACATGTTGGCGACTTATATTTGTCGAGGGTGCAGGTATCTTATAATAATGTTATTCGAGTGGCTTTGGCTTTACCGCAACTATCTTCGATCACTGATATTTACTTGTCTGAGGGTATTCCTATTTTTATGACTATTGTCACTTTTGCGAAATTAAAAGAACTGCCCTTACTAATTCTAATCATCCTATACACTTTATACGACAATGGATACTGGATTCAGATCGAACTCGTCATATTAAAAGATATAAGATCATACCTAGTAAAAGGATTTCTAAATTTTCGGAATCCGTTTTCCCTTATAACACCTTAGAAAGTTAGAATTCTCTATCTTATGATTATAAAAATCAGATTATTAACTGTACTTTAAAGTCTTGTCCAAATCACAGGCAATACGCACTACATATCCTTCGTTAATCCATTAGTGGTCTTAGGAACGATCTTTGATGTAGTTTATAACTATTATTTTACCCCTTTGGGGTGCAAAATAATAATAATAATAATAATAATAATAATAATAATATGACAACAACAGGGGAGGGGAAACCCCCAGATAAACCGGAAGTCCAAACCCGATGTTGCCCCCCAACAGGCGAAAAGCCCAAAACGGGGTTACTGAATATACATTTAAAAGAAAAAATAAATGCAAGTAAAATAATAAAATTAATAAAATTATTATTA